>QRDG01000501.1:0-156522 GCA_012064385.1 Puccinellia tenuiflora | reverse complement strand
ACTTTGTTGAGCTATTGAAATTTCTTGCAGCAAATAGTGAAGAGGTGAATAAGTTTGTTTTGAAGAATGCACCGGATAATTGCACATTGATTAGCCACGGGATACAAACAGATATTATTCAATGTTGTGCACTAGAAACTAGAAGGAGAATTGTTGAAGAACTTGGTGATGATTACTATGCTATACTTGCCGATGAGTCTAGCGATGTGTCACACAAAGAACAACTAGCTCTATGCTTGCGTTTTGTTGATAAGCTAGGAAGACCACGTGAGCATTTTCTTGGAGTTGTTCATGTAAGTGATACTACTTCATTGTCACTTAAGAAAGCAATTGAAACATTACTTGTGGATCATCATTTGGCCGTTACTCAAATCCGTGGGCAAGGTTATGATGGGGCTAGCAATATGAGAGGAGAAATTAAAGGTTTGAAAACATTGATCATGAAAGAGTCACCTTCAGCTTATTATGTCCATTGTTTTGCACATCAACTCCAGCTAGTTCTTGTTGCTGTTGCGAAGGGAAACAATGATTGTGTGTGGTTTTTTGATCAAGTGTCTCTCTTGCTTGGTATTGTGGGAGTTTCTTGTAAGCGTCATGACATGCTTCGGAATGCTACACTTCAAAATATCATGAAGGCAATTGAATGTGGGGAACTAGAAACTGGGAGGGGATTAAATCAAGAAATGGGGTTACCTAGGCCAGCTGAAACTCGATGGGGTCTCATTTCAAAACTGTTGTCAACATGATTGCTATGTATTCCTCCATCCGTGATACACTCATATCTCTTGGAGAAGATGCTTCACAAAGAAGCGATTGGCCAAAAATACATACTTTTGTTGGAGTATTTGAGTCATTTGACTTTATTTTCCATGCACACTTGATGGTTGTTATTCTTGGATACACTAATGATTTGTCTGAGTGTTTGCAACGAAGAGACCAAGATATTCTAACAGCAATGAAGCTTGTTAAGTTGGCGAAAAATAGAATGCAAGAATTGAGGTCTGATGGGTGGGATGCATTTCTTCAAAGGGTCACATTATTTTGCAATAAACATGACATTCAAGTTCCTGCAATGGAGGATAATTATGTGCCTTTTGGAAGATCAACACGGTTTTCTCGACCTCAAACAAATGATGATCACTTTAGAAGAGAAGTTTTTCTTGGTATCGTTGATCAAATCATTCAAGAGCTTGATAATCGCTTTGATGAGATCAATATGGAGTTGCTTTCTTGTATGGCAGCATTGAGTCCAGCCAACTCATTTGCTGCATTTGATGCACAAAAGGTACGTAGACTTGCTGAGTTCTACCCCGATGATTTTCCAAGCCAAGATTTGATATGCCTTGAACTACAACTTGATAACTATATTGATGACATGAGAAAAGATGAAAATTTCAAAAACCTTGAGAATCTTGTTGATCTCTCGGTTAAGCTTGTAGAAACAAGAAGGCATCTAGTTTATCAATTTGTGTATATGCTTCTCAAATTGGTATTGCTTCTTCCGGTGGCGACCGCAAATGTGGAAAGAGCATTTTCTGCAATGAGTTTAGTCAAGAACAAGCTGAGAAATAAGATGGGTGATGGTCTTCTGGATGATTGTCTAGTCACATACATTGAGCGAGATACTTTCTCCAAAGTGGATGAAGATGAAATAATTGAGACTTTCATGGCCATGAGAAGGCGCAAGCCAATTAAAAAATAGTCTTCTTTTACCTTTTGAAGGTATGTAGGTCTCTTTTATGCAAAAATTTGAACTTCCTTCTGAATTATCATATATTGTAAGAGCATAGTGTTTTTGTCAAATTATATGCTACTATGGCTGCATTGTTCTATTTGTGTTAAATTTTTTTTTTGAAGGCGGACCACCCTGCATCAAAATCCTGGATCCGCCACTGTTGACAATGAAGATGGCACCGGGATGATGTAGATGTTTGGATCAGCAAATGTTTGCTCACCTGCCAACCCAATATTTCAGACCGAGTTGCCAATTATCTGAAATTATGTTGCATTAGTACATACATGATGATAATATATGTCTTCTGAGTAGGATGAAAAAAGAAGATCAAAAGACTACACGTGCACCATTACTAGTTTATAGATATGACTAAAAAATAGATGTACAATGATTGATAAGACAACTTTATCTATAATAATCAGGTTTCCTAAATTTATGATGAGACTATTGTTACTAAGAGATCATCTCTTAGCTAAGAGAAGACAAATCTTTTTTTTTCATTTCTCTCTCCTCCAACTCAACAAATATCATACGTGGCATAGCTAAGATAAAAGCATTGTACATGCCTTAGAATCCACACACTATTTAAACGTGTCCATTACATTAGATCATTCCGGTTGGAATGAAATCAGTTCATCTCGCCCATGATCTCCCGATAAATTGACCGCCGTCACGTATTTGACTTTTCCGTGAGCAACGATGCCTTTTCCGTGGAAAGAGAAAGACAGACCGAGCAAGGACTCTCCGTTCGGATACACCCAGTGCACGCACGTCCTTTAAGTGTCGTGTCAGCTGTCCATGACACGGCTTTCCTGGACCAAGGCCATCCAAACCCCACCACTCAGGCCAATCGCCGCACGAAGACAGCCAGACCAGCGTTCCACACACACCCTACACAGAGCCCTCTGCACCGTCCACAGCACGCCCAGATCTGCGTCCCCACCTGGCAGGGTCGCCTCCACACTGGACCCACACCCACGGGAAACAGGCGCCGTTAATGGCCGCCACAACGGTAAACGTTACCCCTGGGAAGGAGAAGAAGATCGCCCCCCGATCCCCTCCTCCCTCCTCCAGATCACGCCACCATCGTCTCCACCTCCAAAATCCAAATCCCTTCCCAGGCTCGTGTTTCTCGCTGCCGCGCGCGAGCTCGTGAGCTCGGGTTGGGCTTAGGGCCCTAGGTTTTCGCGTCCCCTCCTGGTCCTCGCGGCCCGGGGTTAGGGTTACGTCGCGGTCGTCGTCGGGGCTGTGTGGCTACGAGGTGCTGCGGCCGATGCGGCGATCGCCCGTGATCGGGAGGCTTTAACGGCGAGGATCTGCTCTCGCGGTTTCTCCAGCGATGGCCGCCGACGCGCTCGCCATCATCCCGGGCGCCGTGCTGCGCAACCTCGCCGACAAGCTCTACGAGAAGCGGAAGAACGCCGCGCTCGAGGTGAGGGATTTCGATTCCTCTAGATAATTGAGGTGGGGGTCTCGTTCGACCAATCGTGAGTGATCTGAAGGTGGAATTTGTGTTGGTGTAGATTGAGGGGATCGTGAAGCAGCTGTCCACAGCGGGGGAGCACGACAAGATAGCGGCTGTGATCTCTCTGCTCACAAACGAATTCACCTTCTCACCGCAGGCCAACCACCGGAAGGTTGGCTTGGAATCGCTATTACACTCGTTTTCTTCTACTGGTGGGCGATCCGATTTGTTGATTTCTATGTTGTTTTTAATGTTAGCAGGGCGGCTTGATTGGTCTCGCGGCGGTAACCGTAGGACTCACCAACGAGGCTGCACAGCACCTCGAGGTTTGGCGATTGACCATTTAAATATTGAGATTACATCTAGTTTCTTCCTATTAGTTTTGTCTAGTGCTATTTCTGTATCTATACGGCTTAAGACTGCCCTCTGTGCCTTGACCCTTCTGAAGTGTCACAAACTCTAAGGCCAACTGTGGGACTGGATTGTTATTTTGATAGAGCCAATTGACTTACTGAGGTTTGCTAAATAGTTATTGAATGAATTTACCTGCTTAACGGTCGCTGTTTCGCTCATGCCATTAATGCTGTTTGATTTTTAGTTAATAACACTGAATGCAGCTTTGGCTGTTGTAGTTTTTTTATTAGCTATTAGCTATTGCTTTTCTTAGGAATGAAAAGATACACCAAGCTTCCGCGTGTCCTCTAAAAGATACACAAAGCTTATTAGTGCTAAAGCCTAAGCGGGATTCACCATGGTTGCAGGGAGGGCCTGCCCATTTCCTGTTTGGCAATCATGTTATGGTCATAATAACATTTTATGTTGGATATATTACTTCTGTATATTTTTGGTTCATATTGCGACCTGCAGGATACTAGGATCTTGTAAAGGCATATAGTGGTAGCTGCTAGAGTTGATTTGGAAGAAAGATTTTTTTTTTTTTTTTGACATGGTTCTACCAAATATTTGTGCACTAAAGGGTTGAATATTGGACGTGGGAACAAAATTGTCGAGTGTGGTTGGGGGGTAGCATTCTGATGGCTGTCAACATACAGAAAGGAAAAACTTGGAATAAGTTTGGTTGATATGGTTGCTGTGCTGTGATATGGCATGCCAGTACAGCTCCCAAGTTAGTTTGTTAGCGTCCCTGTAAGCACCATGTAAAATTTTCACTACAGAAAACAGTCATTTTTAGCTTTCGAACCATGTAAATTCTGATGGTTGTCACCATACACAAAGCCAAAACCTGGAATAAGTTTGCTTGATGTGGTTGCTGTGCTGTGTATGGCATGCCAGTACAGCTCCCAAGCGAGTTTGTGAGCATCCCTGTAAGCACCATGTACAATTTTCACTACAGAAAACACAGTTATTCTTAGCTTTTGAACCATGGAAGATCTTACTGTGTCTGCCCTGTTGTACTATGGTTCTGGAAAGCCGTACAGCTGGGGTTTATTTCTTAGCTGTGGGCATAAGCGCGCACATACCCGACATACATCATACGTGACATATCAATTTGATCGAAAATTACTCTCATGTGACTTGTATAGTCAATACATTGTCCTCTATGGCTTGGCATCTCAATATTGTGTTTGTGTACCAGATAGATGCATATAATCTTATGCATGCTTTACTACAGAATATTTACCAGCAAAAAGACTTGGACAGTAATTGGCACTTCTTATCTTAGATGGTAAAACCTACCAAACTTCAGCATATGTATTGGGTAATTTCATCCATGTTTAATCCGAAGTATAAAGCATAGAGCATCTTTAAGCTGCTTGTTTATCCAGCTAGGTTAGGACTGTCATTGATCATGTCTCAGCTCTACAGTTTTTGGGTGTGCAATTATTCTCTTGGTGTCTATTTACTTGCATAATAAGCCAATTTCTGTGTGCTTCCAGTTAATTGTGCCCCCTGTGCTTAGTTCGTTCCTGGACCAAGACAGCAGAGTGCGCTACTATGCCTGTGAAGCGCTATATAACATAGCAAAGGTGAGCATTTCATCGAGTAACGTAACATGAGTGATATGCATGCTTTTGCTAATGTGATGTTTGTAGGTTGTAAGAGGGGACTTTATCATCTACTTCAACAAGATTTTTGATGCGCTATGCAAACTGTCAGCAGACTCCGATGCAAATGTGCAGAGTGCAGCTCATCTTCTTGACAGGCTAGTCAAGGTATGGCTTGGTTTATATACATCCAATATCATGTGTATTATTTTTTAGCGGCCCTGATAAATCAATTAATTCTTAACCAGGATATTGTAACTGAGAGTGATCAATTCAGGTACGCCATTTATCTTTGTTTTTTTTTCTGATACCGAAATTTTGCTCATCTTGATCTTGGCGGCCATTTCTGATTGCCACCTTTATCTTAATTTTACCTTTTTAGCATAGAAGAATTTATACCACTCTTGAGAGAGCGCATGAATGTGCTGAACCCTTATGTGCGACAATTTTTGGTGGGGTGGATCACAGTTTTAGACAGTGTGCCTGATATTGACATGCTTGGTTTCCTTCCTGATTTTCTTGATGGTAATGCCTCTCTTCCCCCCTCGGTATATTACGTGTATTGACAGTTAAGCATACCTTGTGCTTGCTTCCCTCTGCAGGTTTATTTAATATGCTGAGTGATTCCAGTCACGAGATACGGCAGCAAGCCGATGCAGCACTTTCAGAGTTTCTGCAGGAAATAAAAAACTCACCAGTAAGTCTATACTTAGTAAAACTGCCTGTGCATTTGTAACTCTGATCGGTCTTTAAACAGTGTAAATGCAATAGATGCAGCACTTTCATAGTTTCTAAATGAAATAAAAATTCACAAGCTAATCTATACTTGGTAAAAATGCTTGTGCATTTGCAATTCCCATCATCTGTAAATAGTGTAAATGCAATAGAAGCAGCTCTTTCAGAGTATCTGCAGGAAATAAAAAAATCACCAGTAAATATATTCTGAGTAAAACTGCTTGTGCATTTGTAGGCTTGTAGCTCTGACCAGTCTGTAAACAGTGCAAATGCAATAGATATCCTGCCTGATGAACATCACTCTATTTATGCGATTTTGTCTTTATGTAAACAAGCAAATTATTGTTTTCAGTATTTTACTCTTTCAATACTGATTGTCCGTTCTCAAATGAGAAGAATGTAGATTATGGTCGTATGGCTGAAATTCTTGTTCGGAGGGCAGGCTCTGTTGATGAATTCACTCGCTTGACGTCTATCACATGGGTAATTCCTGTCTTGCATGTTTTCAGGAATTTTAAATTTTTAGACTCTTATTGCTGTACTGTTACATTCTGTATGCTTGAAAGTGCAGATCAACGAGTTTGTGAAGCTTGGCGGGGAGCAACTAGTCCCTTACTATGCAGATATCCTGGGAGCTATCTTACCATGCATCTCTGATGAAGAGGAGAAAATCCGAGTGGTACTTCCTCCTTTTCTGCTTATATTCAGACTTGTTTAGGTAACATTTAGACTATTCTTGAGATGTAAATCATGCGCTTATTGAATATTTACCTCTTTGTTTGCTAGGTTGCACGTGAAACTAACGAGGAACTTCGAGCTGTAAAAGCTGATCAAACCGAGGGATTTGACATTGGAGCAATTCTCGTAATTGCAGAGAGGTTCTGTATTCAAGCCATCGTTTTTTTTAATCTGTTCAGTTATGTAGTGAATGTTGTTTGTGTCATATTACATCCTTTATATTGCCATGGCTTAGTAGGTACCGTGCACTTCAGTGTTGTAAAATCACCCGATACGGGTACCGGTTAAATGGATACTGTCGAAAAACTGTCAGGCATATGATAATTGGAGTGACGTTAAGCTCCATGAATGCCGGCGGCATAAGCCCATTTAATTGCCAAAATCCAGGCCAACAGCCCATTATCCAGTGGCTTTGAACATCCCAATAAAAGCCCAGCGATATGATAGACACGGTCATCTTTTTGTTTGGATAATTGCAATTGTCTTTGTGAATAATGTTTAAACATTTCTGAGATTAGCACATCAGTTACATTAACTAATTGAAGCATAATTCTGTTTAGTCATCCCTATTCCAGTTAATAGCTTGGCGCTACCCTGTCCGATGACCATATTTTTTTTCTATGCAAACTCTTATAAATGTGCAAAATCACTCTTAACTTGAGTTTTCTGTTTGCTTGGGATTATTGATGTGACATTGGCCTTTTCTGTTTCAGAGAATTGAATAGTGAACATGAAGCCACTCGGATTGAGTCATTGCACTGGTTTTCCACTTTGCTAGTTCGGTATCGTACTGAGGTACTGGAAAACTATGCACATCTACTTTTGGACTACATAGCACTATTCTCCACAAATCTGTGCTTGCATAATAAATTATTTTTAGACTGTTGAAGTGCTTCTTTTATCTCCTTGGAGCATGAGAATTGCAATTCAATTTGATTGTAGAAGTATTTATTTATAATTGTATGACTGATCTTTATATTTGTATGGAACAGTTCTTGGGATACCTGGACGGCATTTTTGAACCACTTCTAAATGCACTCTCCGATCCTTCAGATGCGGTGAGCTGTTTGAGAAAGCCTTGCAAACTGCACTCCTAGTATTTAACTGCATCATATTATGTCTAGCTTATATACTACGTTTGTTCTATGTATGGTGATCTGTAGTTAAATCTTGGAAACAAAATCTTGTACAGTTTGAGACAATATGTAAGGTACATGTTGATTTAGTTTCTCAAGTGGAGGTAAGTTGATGAACATTATGGACATTTTGATCCCTTAAACACCGTTCTTGGACAAATAGTACCATCTAACACTCAGCCATTCGATTCTCCAAAGCTACATGGGAGTGTTCCAAAGCTACACGGGAATGAGATATATGCTTGCACTATAGTCACTAATGGGACCATTATCGACTTCCATTATGATCAATGCCATTGGCTAGAGCATTATGATCAATGCCATTGGCTAGAGAGTCCACTTCGTGCTGTCATTGTCCTTGGCAAGGCTGGGAACTGGATGTCTGGATCCAGTATTCAATTGTTACCGTGAAATGACGTGATCAAATATAGCTATATACATGACCAGAACAAATTTCGTGCTAGCGTCATTATATCGTAAAGTAGTGTGCATAGAATTAGCTACCACTAGTGTTTTGCTTCTTTAGCAAGAGAACATGCCAGCGCAGCTGCAAGCATGCCAATTTGACTAAAGCATTTTTACCTGTGCAGGTTGTCCTTTTAGTGTTGGAAGTTCATGCACGCATAGCTGAAGAGTATCATCACTTCCATCATCTCGTGTCTTACTTAATACGCACATTCCACAACAATCGTGTTCTGCTGGAGAAGTACGCACATTTTTCTCTGTAGAACTGATTCTGAACCTCCTCATGAATTTTGTGGGTTAGGATCGAAAATCGATACTCTAATAGTTGGTTAATGGCCTACCAAATAAATGATTTATTGCATACTGTGTGCAGGCGTGGTGCTTTGATAGTTCGTCGACTCTGTGTTCTTTTGGGTGCTGAAAAAGTTTATCGAGAGTTTTCTACTATTCTCGAGCAGGAAGTTGACCTTGATTTTGCATCCACCATGGTTCAGGTATGTTTAATTGGTACATCTTTGAATTACTTAGATATTTTAAATGCAAAATTTGTTTAACTAAGCAAAACAATTTTTAGGCATTGAATTTGATTTTGCTCACATCGACTGAACTTGCCGAGCTGCGGTCTCTTCTTAAGAAGTCATTGGTGGATTCTCGTGGGAAGGACTTATTTGTATCTTTATACCCTTCTTGGTGCCACTCTCCAATGGCTACAATTAGCTTGTGCCTACTTGCTCAGGTGATAATGGTTGATTTTCTATTTGTATCGCTTACTTGGACTCTTACTGTTCTCATCCAATGTCTATAGGCATACAATCATGCGAGCTCTGTTATTCAGTCTCTGGGAGAAGAAGACATAAACGTGAAGTTTTTGGTGCAGTTGGATAAGTTGATCCGTCTGTTAGAGACTCCTGTATTTGCTTACCTGCGTTTACAGGTAAAGTCGCCTTTTTCTGACTAATTCGTTCCAGTCTTCCAGCAATTGGATGTCTCTGGTTCTCCTTTTTTTCGTTCTCCCTTTCTGACAGGTTTGGCATTTAACCATCCTACTTTTGACTTCTAGCTTCAGTTAATCTACTTTGGATGTAACATAACATGATAGGTCATATTGTACGCCCATGTGGCCACGTCTTCTTTTGGTTATAGTGTTTTCCAAAAAACTTTTTGCTGTCTCCTGGGGCTTTCACATTCAGATAAGATGCCCTAAACCCAACAGAGATACAATGTGAAAATTAAGATGGTGTGTCTTGGAAGTTTTCTTTGTTATTAATGCAATTGGATCTAGTATGGACGTTCTGCTGTTTTCGATGATGGTTTACTATTTTATATTTGATGTTCTGCTGTTTCGATGATAGTTTACTTTTCATATGGTATGCCACTCCACTAATATACTTCGAAAAACACATGCAGCTTCTTGAGCCTGGAAAACACACTTGGCTTCTGAAAACACTTTACGGTCTCCTGATGCTATTACCTCAGGTTTGTTCAAATGTGATCCCTAGAGTCTTTTAGCAGTTCAATTACTATTCTGTTTCCAAATTGTGGAGTTGAAGACTTCAGATATCTTGAAAGGGAAAACATAACGATAAACATGCAGCGGAGTAGTGGACGTTATCATTGTTATCGACTGAATGTTATATTTCCTCATATTTGAAACACACATGTTGTTAGACTAAGGTGCATATTGCTCACACAAGACCAATCTTCCTCTTCACACAGTTCATTGTAGAACTGTTTCTATGACACATGAGTAAATCCCTAGATAGCTGTGGTCATCTTGAATGACCTTCACCTCTCCAGATGCGCTCAGCACATGAATCACCATGAATGGGCATTTTACTCATTTCAAAGATTTCAACCCGTTTGTGTCTGATTTTTTTGGTTTGCACCGTCCTTTCCATGTCTTAGATCCATGTCAACACCCTGAAAGTAGTAGTGCAATAGCTTAGGATGTACAAAATGTTGCTCTAATGTTTCCTTTGTTATTAGGTCTGCATTTTGATCTCCATCTGTCTTGAGCCTTTTGTAATGTTAGGTTCCGTTGTAGTTTGGATCATGGTCACCCTTTTTTTTTATATAGAATGAGTACCACTGGTGGCATGCCTTTTGAGTTACAGAAGACTAGATCTTGTTTGAAGGGTTGTTGACCCTTTTCACACGTTCCCCCTTCTGAATATTTGTAGTTGGGAGTTACAACCATTTGAATGGTTTAGAAACTTTTATATATGTATATGCAGCAAAGTGCGGCCTTCAAAATCTTGAGGACTCGACTGAAGACAGTCCCTTTCAGTGAAAATCTCAAGCGCACATCTTCTGCAAATCCATATTCTCAGATTCTACAAGTGACAGAAGATGGCAGTCGAAATCAAGATACACCAAACTATAGTGCAATTAATTTTCCATCTCGTCTCCAGCAATTCGAGAGCATGCAGCAGCAGCACCGAGACCATTTGAAGAATCAACTTCAATCTCGAAAATCTGCTTCAGCAGTAGTATTATTGCAGGTACTAATTTGCATTGCATTCACACATCTTGTTACTACCTTCATTCAAAAACAGTCTTGGAGCATGTAATCAAACTTCTCTGACACTACTAATAAATTTGTATACATTATCTATATTAAAAATAAAAATATACCATTAGATTCATCCAAATTACTTTATAATATAACATTTTTCTAATATTCAATTAACATTCATATAAAACTAATGGTGAAAATTGCACGTTGGAGACTGACCTGTGTTCAAATTGTCACCTGTTCTTAAACAGCAGGAGCATGTTCAAAATGTCACCTGTTCATAGAAAAGTAATACTCCCTCCGATCCTAATTTTCTGTCGCGGGTTGTGCTTGTGAATCGTACGTGTTTAGTTCATTCTTTACGACACTTAAAATGGATCAGAGGGAGTACCTGTTCTTAAACGAATGGGTACCATTAGGTTCATCCAAATTACTGCATAATGTAACAATTTTCGAATATTTTATTAACATTCATATAAAAGAAATGGTCAAAGTTGCATGTTGGAGACTGTACCCTGTGTTAAAAAATGTCACCTGTTCTTAAACAGAGGGTGTATGTTATATCTTATTGAGTAACTATGAATCAGGCTACATATTTATATACGAAGGTTCTTTTATCTCATACTGTTTTTAGTGTGTTTAGAAAGTCAAGTATTTTTCTAACAGGAATGGTGTTTTCGCTGGGTTTCACTGTTATGCCTTGAAATAATTGTTCCTGGGATACTTAAACATATTATTATTTTCTTCCACCCCCGGTTGATTCGTTACGTGATCCTCTGCATCTTTGAGAAGTTGAGATCAGTGATGTCATTTGGGCTGTAGGCCTACCTGAGCCACTTCAATTTCTCTTTTTAACATAAACCCATGCCACTTCTATGAATTAAGTGTACAGTTAATAAAATTGCTACTATGTTGCTCCTGTTTATGAACATCAGATGCTGAGTAAGCTGCTCTTGGGATATATAGCTATTCGAATCCAGAAATGTTAATTTTGTTCTTTGATCACAGACTCTGGTTTTGCATCGGTATCCTTAATCATACTAACAGAATATGACTGCATTTTATATAACAATTTTTGTGAGTGTGAAGCTGCCTTTGCTCTGAAAGATGATTGCTAGGTAAACATTTGTGAATTGCACGCAGGAGATTGAAGGATACGAAGCATCACATTCCTCCTCGGTACCGGAGATAAGCAGGCCCCCTTCTAGAGCATCCAGAGTCATTTCATGATGCATATGCTTGTGGTGCATGGTACATTTCCAGGACGGATGGTCAGAAATTTGTTGGGGCTTGGTTGGTCTCCTTTAGTTTTTTCCAAAGGAGGTTGCATAGAGGGGTACATAGTGTAATCCTTTTGTTTGGTTCCTAGATTTTGTCATGGGACGGCAATTATTTGTTGGAGAAAGCTCGTTTCCACTCTCTTTAGTTATTCTTATTTTTTTTCTCCTTAGCTGTTTTACTGCTCATCTGGTTTCTGTAATTTTTCAATTGAAGGCCAAATGAGCATGGTAGTATTTGGAGATATGTTGCAACTGTTCTGCTTATCAATCTCCAATAAATTTAGCGATCCGGTGTAAATTTCTGTCTCTACCTTCGTAACCTGGTATATGTAATCTTCTGCCATTAAATATGCATTTTTTTGAACTTGGCCCCTTCAAATTGGCGTCTTCACTTATAGCAATGCACATTGTCGCTCTTAAAGTTTGCAGTCTTCAAGCTCCAGGTACACCCATAGTTACAGACCTTGTAATGCTAGAGAGTTTGCCAGTGTGTTCAATCTACCATAGTTACAGACCTTTGCCTTCATAAGGTGCTAAACTGTCACTTTCTGATTCAGGCATAGAATATGTACCTGCCGTGGCCAATTGCGTTGCCATGTCTTAGCAAAAAAAAGTTTCATTGGATACTTTGTTTTCTCTTACCTCGCTATTGTATGTTGTGACATGGGCATGGAAGACATCGCATGTGATCTTGGAGCACAAGATTTCGTCAAGTGATCTCTGAGCACATGTGGCCGCACGTACGAATGCTAGCTATGCAAGGAGGATTTATATTTGTGGGTTTTACCTACGAGATCATGCGTGTCTGCTTGCTATCCGCTTCATTCGACTTTTGCACACTTGTTTTGCAGCTTAGTGAGCAGCCTTCTGCGGCGACTGGTTGTCTCTCACAGATGATACGTAGGGAATACATATATCCAAGGCATAGATTCTTAGATCGATTTGCAGACTCTCTACTAGGCCAAGTAATAGGAGGACGAGTGGACGACTGGTCCTAATTCATGGAACATTGAGGCACGCACGATTCTATCCAATCTTGTCAGCAAACATTTCACTGGCGATCTGGTGGTTCTAGGTAAAGCCAGCTTCCTTTTGCCTCTCTGTTTGGCGTCCGCGGGACGATTTACTGTTATGACCCTGTCCCTTCTTTCCGCACCGTGGTACACGGATGGACGGACTGATTTGTGCCGATTCGATGCCAATTCCTGTTGGGCGATTTGTATATCTCAGTGTTACCATTTTGCACATGACCTGATGATGGTTTCTCGCAGAGGTTTTATTCCACCCACGGATTGAAGGCCGAGCATGCTTTTTGTACTCCCCCCCCCCCCCCCCCCCCCGCGATAAATAGGCAGAAACACTGCTTTTTTTTGCGGGGGCAGAAACATTTTTGTGAGGACTGGGGCAGTAGAACACAACTTCATGTAAGGACTAATCGTGTCGCTGTTGCGCTAAACAACCGACGCAAATGTGTATCTGTTACACCTGATGACAATATCATGGGATGAAGGGAAGACTACAAAAATGTTCTTTTATCCTTCTTTTTAATAGATGATAGCGTAAGCTGTTGGTGGCCTTAGTTTTCTCACTCAAACAAAAGAGAGTTGAGACCATTGCACGTTGAATAAATAGTTAAGTCCCCTAAAAAAACAGTGAAGTTTTACAAGGTCTCCATGGGGTGAGATAATACAAAATAATGAGTATCTTGGTTGACCTTTCTTCCATAAAAATAAGATCTCCAATCTATTAGACAACAAATTGTGCTGACATTCCATTGGCCAATTAGTACAAGCCAGTGACGCAACGGAGATGCAAGATTCTTCACAGAAAATGGGCTGCAAACTAGAATTTGAGCTCTTGGAAACAACTTAAGAAACATAAACCGGCTAGTTGGTTCTTGGGGGAACAATAAAGACACACTGGTATGACTTTTACGAGCCTAAAGGGACATCTTCTTCAGATCATCTGTCACACCTCACGCCTCAGGGGTTGGACTAGCCCCGTATGCCGTATGAACACATGGACGTTGTTGGTCTGTTGACTGTTGCACGCTATGTATACGAAGAGTGCAAACTGAACACATGCACATGTTGGCATGTTGCATAGAGAAAATAGAAGCGCAAAAGATTTATTTGCTGTATTATCTGGGCGATCTGCAAGACGATCTAGTCCAGAAAACAAACAAAAATAAACTTATTAGAACTTAGTTAGGGTCCAAGACAAGAATTGCTCTTCAAGATTATACACTCATATGTCATATCTCAAGAGAGCATTTGCGAAAGGGTCAGCCGTCTTAACCTCCAATGATTGGAGACATCAAAAGGCGGACAATTTGCTAAAAAACAAATCAGTTTGTCAAAATCTGTCACATCAAGTGACGATCTTGTGTGCCATACAAATGTCAATTTCTTATTACAAGAAAAGGACAAGAGAGAAAATAACGCCAACCAGTATGTATAGATGCAAAGTCAACCAATGCGGTGAATGGAAGACGTGAGATGCAACAGGTATAGCTGCTGGTTTAGCTGTTGTTTAGAATCTAGTAGCTGTAGATAGAATATTATGGAATCAACAGGTCCATGTTGGATGAATAATTTGGAAAAACTAAGGAACACAAATAAGATTGGTGGAGGTGAAAACAATAACATGAGAATCTTGAAGCAAGAGATTACTTGTTTATTCCTACTAACTTGCATTATGTCATCAAATAACAAATCGGTCTTGTATACTCTTTGTCAGGTCTAAAAAAAGTTTTGCGAGTTGTAGCAAATTGGCAACTCATCTTTGAAAACTCAGGAATGCGCGGCACAGCATAATACAACGAATGCATTGTTCTTCCAGGCGCCGGCCGTTTTGTCAGTTTTTGCAAATGTCACCGTCTATGCTGATGGGTGAGCCAATCAATGGTTTTATGGCGAGGTGGCAGTATTTTTATAGAGGCTCCGTGGGTCAATTTGGCAGTGTTATCCTTGGCTGATGTTTCCTATTGAAGGCTTGATGATGGCTACACAATGCCAACTGCATCGCTATGAACAGCAAAAGATAACAGTGAGAGCAAAAAAAGTGCCGCTATTCTTATGTAGTCCACCCCTTTGGGTAGATGGATGGCATCCAATGCCCAATTCAAGCTTCCATCATCTACGAAGATCTGCAATGTATTCTTATTTTTGTCATGTAATTATGTAAAAGGTGTAGGTAATGAACAGAAGCATGCATGGTTTCTTGACTGCTTGTGGAAGCTGGCAACGTACATATGGGAAAAGGTCGCAACTTGCACTTCTTTTATAGGAACTACTATAACAATGAAATAGTGAAACGGCCGGACCGCAAAAAGTTGATTCCCACACGAAATTATGGAAAAGCTCACGTTGGTCACTAGCGTTTCGGGCTCTGGACGTACAGGTACCGACCTGGAACAAGGGCAAAAACAGGGGGAAAGTTGATTCCCACACGAAATGCCCAACTCAGATCAAATTAGCAGGTCTACCACCACTGCCGTCTGCCGTGCCGCTAAGGGCGCGCACCATCCCCGGTGCTCATGTGTGAAGCGTTTAAGCATTACATTAGTGCAAACTTCGCTTCATAGATGCTTAGATGATCTATCATGTGTACTAATTAGTACTACCTCCGTTCCATAATGTAAGCCTTTTTAGCATTTATCTTTCCATTCGTATCTAAAAATGTTTTAGTGTAAGGTTCAAATGAATCTTGCACTAAAACATGTCTAGATACGGATGGAAAGAGAAATGCTAAAAGGCTTACATTATGGAACGGAGGGAGTACTAGTCAAGTGCATAAGCAAACGTCTAGGCATTATGCCTAAACAAGCACCAATCCTTCAAAATAAGCACTCGGATGCTATCTTAGGTGGCAAGAAAAACATGATTTATCTTGCCAACCACTTTTTTAAGCATATCACTTTGTTGTAATCTAATATATAATATTGGGATAGGAGGTGATGGTTCATGGTACGTCCTTTATTTACCCTTATTGTTTAGCCTATTTACAAACAATGCCACCGCATCTAACTTTGCCGAAACGTTTTTTCTCTTGAGATCAAACGCATCTTTCTCCTCTCCTCCTGCACCGCACGGGAACCTCGCCTGCCATCCCACGCCACTGGATAGACTCCACCTCGAGGCCGGCGGACGGAGCTGCGAGCCACACGCGCTGCCACCTCCCCAGGTTCCTGTCTCCTTCCTCGCCTTCCGTGCCTCATTTCTGCTCGGGCCTCGGCGCCGCCCCTGTGCCCTGGGTCTGCCGACGACCAGAACCCCGTTTCCATCTCCTTCCTCGCCTTCCGTGCCTCGTGTCCGCTGCTGAGCAGGATATCGTCCGCGCCGCTGCTGTGCCCTGGGTCTGCCGCCGACCAAGAGGACTTCCGCCCCGCGCATGTACTCCCCATCTGCCGCCAATCAGGAGGTCCTCAATTGCGCCCGTGTGCCTCGGTCCGCTGCCGACCAGGAGATCCTTGTCAGGGAGGAGCTGGGGCGTGAAGCTTCCAAGGTCGGCGAGGGACCCGTGCTAAGTGGCCGCGGCGGTCCGTTCTGGCGGGGGACCGCGGCAGCCGAGTCCTGTGGCCGGCGACCTCACGGGGTTCGCGTGGGTGGCGGCGGTCCGGGGCGCGTTGGTGGCGGCGGCCCGGAGGTGCGTGGCCGGCGGCGCGAAGGGGTGCGTGGGTGGCGGCAGCACAACGGCGCGTGGCCGTCTGCAGCATGAAGGCGGGGTGGGGCTGGGGCGTGCTGTCGGCGGCAGGGAACGCGAGCTGCTCTCCCCCAACATCTTGCGGATCTGGCGGCCTTCACCTCCAGCACGAGCTCCGCCTCCAGCCCGAGATCATCTACCAGTGGACGAGAGGGAGCTTTCGGCGTGGTGGAGCCAGAAAAGAAGCAGGGCTGGCGGCACTGCGTGGTAGCTCGAGGAAGGCTGTGTACTTGCTTGGGTCGCCTGTGGTGTTGTGTGTGACTGTGTGAGTTGGGGACGGGCGTGGTGGTGTGCGTGTGTAAGACCTGAGAATAAGCTAGCTTTTTTTCGGGGGGAAGCAGGGAAGCTAGCTAGGGCTCGATCGGGTGAGGCCGGCTAGCTGGCCAGACTGGGCCGGCCCTGTTCGGTCCAGGTTGAATGGAGTATTTTAAAATGAGATTTAAAAATCGCAAAAAAATTATCTAACTCTTGGTCGGCTAAAACTACTTTTAGAAAAATAATAAAATATATTTTGGTTAAGAAAATATTTTTGGGTTTCCTTTTATATCAAAACAACAAAGGATGTTATAGATCGATTTTGGGAAAAATTTAGGTCGCAACACACCGACATTTGCATGTCAAATAAGGGCGGTGAAAGTAATTTCAATGTTGCGGCCCAGCTCCATATCCCACGTGCAAATCAAATTGATCGTTCGTCGTATGAATCGGGTTGGTCAATTGAGGATAGGAACAATGTCATTGGGCGAGATAAACTAAAGTTCGAGTGTTGCACTAAAACATTAATGTTCGAAAATATTCCACTGATTCTCAAGAAAACTGAAGACCGATGCGGCGTTTCCTCTTGATCAGATTTTCTTAATTCCTATTGAATATTCTTTATTTTTATTTTTGTGAGAATGATTTAATTTTTATTGACCCGTTGCAACGCACGGGCACTTTGCTAGTTACTGGTAAAGTCGAGATTTTACTCAAAATTACCATTGATTAGTTTAACATTAAACTCAATAGTATCCTTTAAGAAATGATTGGTGTAACATGCATAACGATTCGTTTTTAGTACGAACACCTTTTCCTCAATGCAAACCTATACCTCGTTTGGAAGTTCGTTAGATTTTGCTAATTTTAGTTAATCATACGGAAAACACTTGTTAAAATAAGCTACACACAAGTACTTTTCCAAGGGATTATTTTTTTCTTTTCAAGACTTGACGTGTAACTCAATATTTAATTTAGATGAAAAAAGGTATGTGCTAGGGAATGGTCTGGTGAATATTCACATGACCGTCCACCTCCCTAGCCGCATCATCTATCTTGTCATGATCCTAGGACGTTCGTTCTTTGCATTAAAATCATCCGAAGTTGTTGCAACATTCAAATATAGGCTCGTGCAACACAAATAAACTGAGCATGCAATAAAAATAAACCGACTATGCAAGAAATCTCTTGCAAGAGAGCAACATAAATGTCATATGCATGCAACATATGGAAACAACAACGACGTAATACATTTGCAACATAAGTTCGACCCTTCCCAATATATATTAGTTTTGAAGAATCATTGGAACATGGCGCTCATGAGCACACAACAAAAAATGATACACACACTTGCAACATATCAAAACACTCTTCTCAACATAATAATCATCAATTTCATTAATCTCCCCATCAACAATGGACACACCAACCCTGGCGATCCGGGCTCGTCTGAGCTCCTTGTCACCTCATCGGGCGACCTGACAATTTTCATGTAGTCGTGGCACCTTCCTTGAGCTCGGTGGCATAGAAGGCTCATGTTTTGAGCTCAAGCTGAACTTTCATAGCCGTGAGTGCTTGATTATCTCAATCGGGAGTGGTCATGAACACAAAGGAGTAAGGAAGGTGGGGGAACGTCGGAGGACCATGTAAACAAGCACTTCCCTTCGGGGGGGGGGGGGGGGGGGGGGGGGGGGGGGGACAGCGTTGGGGCGGAAGGGAGCGGTGGAGGAGGGAAGAGAAACGACAGAGTGAGAGCGGCGAGACAATGTGAGGTGAGAGATGAGTGAAGAATGCAAGGGACTTCACCGATTGATCAATTGGAAAGTATCATTTATTAAAAATATAAATAAATCTTAAAGAGTCATATTCCATAACTCAAGTCACCATGGCCGTTTCTACCGATTATACGATTATAGTGTAGTACCTATTAACAAAATTGATTTATTTAACCATGTTCTAACTAGGGCCGACTAAACCTAAGCTAGTATAAGAGCATCTCTAGCAGATACGCCAAACCGCAAACCGCAAACGCGCGGATGCAGGCCGAGAAAAACGCGATTTGCAGGCCGAAAAAAGCCCCGGGAGGACACAAAACCTGTATCAAAAACTGCAAAACAGGTGTTCGACGAAATGACACAGGTCGATGCAATGTTTTAAACTCGCGACACAGATGTTCGACGAAATGACACAGGTGTTCACGATGACAATGCGACACAAATAAGGTTGAGGCGATGCAAATCAATGAAGATCATGCCGACGGCGTGTTGTCGACACCACCATTCGCCGCCGCAGTTGCCGCCACAGACGCCGCCTCCTCTGCAGCAGCTCGAGCCGCCGCCGCTACTCTCCTTCTTGCCAAGATCTCCATCCTTGACAAGTCCCACCATTCCTTGGTGAAGGCATCCATGGTGGTCTCGGGCCATCGACCGCTTCCTCTTGAGTGATCTCCTCCGCGGCTTCCTCCTCGCACTCCTCCTCGTCGGTCTCGGGCCTCATCTCATAGTCCATCGCGGGCTCATCCTCGTCATCTCCGAGTGGCGCCGTGTCAATGTCGATCGTCGCCGAGGTCATCATGTCGACGAACGACTCGTTCGCCGCGTGCCTGCGATGGAGAGTGTCAGCTGCCGCGTGTTCACCGCCGTCGGCAAGTTGAAAGAGGGAAAAAAAGTACCATGGCGCGGGGAGCGAGCTGGGCGGCGGCAGCGGCGGATCTGATGGTAGGGTTCGCGGCGGTGGTCGATTCGACCTGCGCGGCGGAGAGGGGCACGCTCCGAGGGGTAGGAGCCGCCATGGCAGCGCTAGAAAGCCGCGGCGAGGTGGAATCCGACGGGGGAGCGAGCTGGGCGGCGGCGGCGGCTGCGCGGGGGAAAGAAGGAGGGGTGGGGGGGGGGGGATTTTTCTTCGCGCCAACGCCTTGCACGCAATGCAGATCGACCTGCATACAGCTGCGAAACCTACATATATGTAGGTTTGGCGACCGCGGATGCCGACTGTAACATCCCAATTTTTCAAAATTTGCATAAGCATGCATTCATGTCATCATATGCATTTGTTTGTGCATTTAGTTTAATTATTTTATGTGGCTTGTTTTAATTTTTGTTTGATTCAATTCAAACAATGGAATAAGGGTGCTAAATAACCCTAACCATGTTTTTCCAATATTTTAATTTATTTTATTGGCAAGATTAATGCCATAATACTCTAAACTAGACAAGCTTTCCAAAAAGTATTTTTGCCAATTTTTATGAAAAGTTTGGCTATGGTTTTATTTTCAGTTTTTAAAACCAGGGAAAAGGAAAAAGGAAAAGCTCTGTCAAAAAAAAAAAAAAAAAAACGGCCGAGCCAGCCCGAGCCAGCCCACCCGAGCCGGCCCAGGACCAGCCCAGCAGCGCCCCCGACCGGCCTCTCTCCCTCTCCCCTTTTCTTCTCCTCTCTCTCCCCGACGTCGTGACGAACTCGAACTCCACCGAACCACCTCCGCGAAAATCTCCACCGAATCGGACTTATCCGCATCTCCCTCGCCCTCTACTTATTCTCCACCATCTCCGCGTCCTCTCCACCCCGAAACCCTAGCTGCTGCGCCACCAGGCTGCTGTAAATCGAGCTCGAGACGCCGCACTGCCGCCGCCGGTAAACCTCTCCTCCGGCCGTACTCCGGCGATCCCCAGCTCCTCCCCTCCCCTCCATTTGCTTCATCTCATCGTGGCGCACCTCTCTGACATCTTCTCCAATTTTTCCCGCCTCCAGATCGACGAGAGCGTCCACGCACGCCTCGGGCCGCCGCTGTACGCAACTCCGGCGAGCAATCACCGGAGAAGGAGACCGCCTCAGAGACCACCGCCGCGCCATCGACCTCGCCGCATCACGCTGATCACGCAGGTGAGATCCGCGAGTCCTGGAGCGCCACCGTTCGCCGGGAACGCCGCATGCCGACGCGTCGCCGCCGCGCACCGCCGCCCACCAAAACCCTAGCTCCGGCCGGCCCGCATCCCTTTAGATCTGGACCGTTAGATCTTGATCTAACGGCTCCGTTTTATTTATTTAACCGAACCGGTACCGGCCAGTGAGATCGCGCCGCGTCAGCGCCCAGTCAGCACACAGTCAGCGTCCACGTCAGCCCAGCATTTCTGTAAATTCAGCCGAATTAAATTAATTTGACTGTTTTGCAGAAAAGACCCTGAATCTTTAAATCATCATATCTTTTTAATGGCTCGGTCAAATTTAATGAACTTTATATTTTTGAAAACCTTATGATCTGTAGATTGTTTTAGAACCATTAGTTTTCTGTTTTGACAAATTAAAAATTATTCAAATTTCAAATGAGAGATTTGAGTAATTTTGGCATAACTTTATATCTACAAGTTATTTTAAATTAATTTCTTCTGCAAAAGTGTTTATTTTAGTGCCCTCTGTCCAGTAGTATTTTTAGTTTGCACTTGTGCATCATGCATTGACAATGTTTTGTAAAAACTCAAATAGTGGCATTTTGACTATAGTAATTGTTTTTAAATTATTAAAGCCACTTAAAATATGAATCATGAGCATCATGCATATAGTAAATAACAGAAAATAATAACTTTATTAATTGTTTAACTTGGACTTGTGTTGTTAGCAAATCATCATGCATGCATGTTTTATTGTATTGCCTATTTGCCTGTGTATTGAATTATTGCAATTGCTTGTTTAGATTGTGAAGAGTGCCAGGAGTGCTGTGAGTGTTGCAACAACCTGAACAACTGTCAAGGCAAGTATACACACCAATTCATGAAAGACCTACTATTTTGTTATATTATGCACTGTAGATTATTTCAGTAGCTTTGCATGATAGGCTTACCACTACTATTATATATATGCTATGCAAACCTGTTAGGATAGCCACATGACTAGTTGACTAGTGACCTATTTAATTTAGTGGAATTGCTTGCTGCAAAACTGAAGTGTTTTATTGTAGTTGAGTTAAGGAAAATTCTACTAAATTAATGAACTACCTAGGTGGTATTGGTTTGTATGATGGAGGCGAAGTTGAGTGGCTATTCAGGCCCATTTCTATGGTGTGAACCTGAATATGTGCACTTGTGAAAGGCCACCTAGGGTTTGAGATTAATGTCACACCGTGTTTGTTTGCCCGACCGTGCAACCACTAGTCATATGGGCTCTGTCTTGATGGAGTAAGTTGTGTGGACCTGGGTCAGCGAGATCTGATGATGTAGAGGGGTAGGACGGCAGTGATCTTGCTAGAGTACCATGGGAAAGCATTTCTGAAAAGTCTCGTCTTGGTCTTCTCCTTTCCTTTTCACTAAATGAGAGTTAAGGATAGAATGGGTTGATCGAGTCTAGTGGGGAAAGTGCCACAAACTCTCGAGAGTATTCAAAACTATGATCATAGCCGTGTCCCCGGTAATGGACAATCACGAGTGACCAAATAAGGTTGTCGACAGAAGATCTCACTCATTCCAATTTCAGTAATAAAACTTGTTGGGTGAACTCGGGTAAATGAGACATTGGATGCGTTCCATGGGAGTGTCTCATAATGTTAAGTCGAAATCGAAAAAGGTTTTATGAAAAGTAGGATAAAATTTGTTTTCTGCAATAGCCTTGAACACCACCAGCCAAATAAGCATGTAGCGGTAGTCTTTGTCATTTATATACCACCATAGTGCGATGCTTGCCAGCCTGTCACAAGGTATTGACCCAAATTCCCTGGGCTGCAACGTTAATGTTGC
This sequence comes from Puccinellia tenuiflora, assembly GCA_012064385.1. Taxonomy (NCBI): domain Eukaryota; kingdom Viridiplantae; phylum Streptophyta; class Magnoliopsida; order Poales; family Poaceae; genus Puccinellia; species Puccinellia tenuiflora. Next base: position 133,765 of record QRDG01000501.1, on the reverse strand, counting down.
AGGTTGTTCAGATGAGGAGTGAGGACGTGGTTTGTCTCGAGCTTACAACCAACATGTTCGCCAGTGGCACATGGAGATGATGGAGCTCAGTGCTACTTTATTATGCTGCTTGAACTCTGAATAATATTTGTGGAACTTTATTTATTTTAAGCTAGCTTCGGCTATGCAAAGTTGTAATAAAGTACTTTATTCTGGATCGTTCGTACTTGCGATGTAATAATGTTTAACATTTATGCATGATATTACATCCTGTTGGTGAATGCTAGCCATACTCGATCCAGGGCCTAGCAATTCACGAGGTATTCTTGCTTTTCAAAGTGAGGGTGCTACACCGACGCCTGCAAAAATATTTGCAGGTTTGGCCGATATGCCGTATCTGCTTGGGGCGTTTTTTTCGACCAAAACTGCATATGAGCGGTTATTATGCAGTTTCGGCAAATCTGCCGTATCTGCTAGAGATGCTCTAATGCGAGCTGCTCCGTGTACTTACAACTAGGGCCTGGATAGGTGTAACCCCATCTTAAGTTGAGATGATTTATTCCTCAGGTTCTTGCCACCCAAGCGGTATTGTATCCTCCTTGATAAAAAAAAAAAACAGGAGATAGAGAGCATCTCTTTAGAAACTGTCAATATAACTGAAAAAAAATTCACATTAGGGGTTGCGAAAAGAAACTTGCCACCGTAGGCAACTTCCTGCTATAAATACCGGTCGCCTCCCCGTGCTTTCTCCTCATCCCCTGCTTCTCGAGCTGCACACCTCATCTCATCGTCTTCCCCATTGCCATCCCTCCCGTCAAAGGTCTACCCTTTGCGAGTAGCAATGGCCAGCCTCGCCGACCTCATTAACCTCGACCTCAGCGACACCACCAACAAGATCATCGTGGAGTACCTCTGGTTAGCCTCCTCCTCTGCTTTCCATCTGCTTCTGATCTTATCAGAGAGAGAGACAGAAAAGATCCTTCCCCTGCGCTCGTACTGCTGCTGCCGCAGTGCCGTTTTCTACCAAAGATTCAAGATTATACTATTTACATTCTACATACATGATCTTTCATCTCCTGATAGTTCGTCGTTTGCACCTAGTCGCTTTCTGGATTCTGCTTCAAGCCTAAGACTCGAGTTTTTGTATCAAGATCAATCTGCGTCTGAACTTTTTTTTTCTTCCTTTGTGCAGGGTTGGAGGGACTGGTATTGACATCAGGAGCAAAGCAAGGGTGAGTTCTTTTGTTCAACACATACACTTCTGAAAATCTCATGAGATACCGGCGGCCGGTGCAATGATTTCTCACCATCCGACTGATTTTTTCTTCTTCGATCGAGCAGACGGTGAACGGCCCCATCACCGACGCGAGCCAGCTGCCCAAGTGGAACTACGACGGCTCCAGCACCGGCCAGGCTCCCGGAGAGGACAGCGAAGTCATCCTCTAGTACGATCTCGCCGCTTCTAATGGTTTTATTTACTTTCTACTCTCTGCCTTGGTTGCTTACTTACATGCTGTTCTATCTATTTGATTATGAAGCCCTCAAGCCATCTTCAAGGACCCGTTCAGGAGGGGTGACCACCTCCTTGTAAGCTCCTCTGCCTTTTATCTTCCATGTTTCACACCTAACTTGTCATGAACCATGGATGTCCTAACGTAAAGAGGACAGAACATGTACTTTGAAGAAATAGTCATTAGAAATTTAGAATACTATCCGTTTGTTACTCCAACCTTTTTGCAACGGTTTTACTAATTATCAGGATCTTAGTTTTTTTTGTAAGTAGTAAGTCCGAATCTTGATATGGTGGACAAAACAACCAGGTGTTGTGCCCTGTTGTATAAACACCCCAAAATTCCACAAGTTGACCTGCTAGTACTTGGCCCATAGCTTATACGGTTTAAAAAACTACGGAGTTGGCCTTTCACAAAACAATAGGTCAACTGTTTGACAAACACGGCACATAAATATTTGATTAATGAAAAAAGAGCCCAAGTTTCTACTGTATTTGGCGCTAAACTACTGGTTCGTTAAATTAAATTTCTATTTAATACTCCTTGTAGGTTATGTGCGACTGCTACACACCACAAGGTGTGCCAATCCCCACTAACAAGAGGAACAATGCCGCCAAGATCTTCAACAACCCTAAGGTTGCAGCTGAGGTGACATGGTACGAATACTTCTATCCAGAATTTCAAGTATTCGTTTTCTGCAGCCTTATCTGTTTATTACAGGAGTACTCACTAAGAGGCTTATCCATGTCTGAATCCAAAACAGGTACGGTATTGAGCAGGAGTACACCCTCCTTCAGAAGGACGTGAACTGGCCCGTTGGGTGGCCCGTCGGTGGCTACCCTGGTCCTCAGGGCCCCTACTACTGCGCCGCCGGCGCGGACAAGGCGTTCGGCCGTGACATCGTGGACGCCCACTACAAGGCCTGCCTCTACTCCGGGATCAACATCAGCGGCATCAACGGGGAGGTCATGCCCGGCCAGGTACGCACTACCATCTCCTCTTGCGTAGAAACTCTTGCTGTGATATGGCGCCAACTCTGACTGTGAATCTGATTCGTGTGTGTGTGACAGTGGGAGTTCCAAGTTGGCCCGTCCGTCGGGATCGCCGCCGCCGACCAGCTCTGGGTGGCCCGCTACATCCTCGAGGTCCGTGTCCTCATCCGAATATATTCGATTCGATTCGATTCTCCGGTCCTGAGGTGCAATGCAACTGACTGACCTGATTGATAACAGAGGATCACCGAGGTTGCCGGAGTGGTGCTGTCCCTGGACCCGAAGCCGATCCCCGGCGACTGGAACGGCGCGGGCGCCCACTGCAACTACAGCACCAAGTCGATGCGTGAGGCCGGCGGGTACGAGCTGATCAAGAAGGCGATCGAGAAGCTGGGCAAGAGGCACAAGGAGCACATCGCCGCCTACGGCGAGGGCAACGAGCGCCGCCTCACCGGACACCACGAGACCGCCGACATCAACACCTTCAAATGGGTACGCACCATTCAGTGTGCCGATCGTGCTCTCGTGCGTTAACCCTGACGTGATACTGATGATAATTTGGTTTGACTTGACCTTGCAGGGCGTCGCGAACCGCGGCGCGTCCATCCGCGTGGGCCGCGACACGGAGAAGGAAGGCAAGGGCTACTTCGAGGACCGCAGGCCGGCCTCCAACATGGACCCCTACGTCGTCACCTCCATGATCGCAGAGACCACGCTCATCCTCTGAACAAACAGAAAACGACCTACCTACATACAGCAATGGTGATGACACTTGTTACGTCCTCGACTCTCTCGATCGAGGGTGGTGGTGATGTTTCATTTCTGCAAATGTCGAACTTCGTTTTCCTTTGTATTTCGATTCCTTCGCAAGGTCTTCTTTAGCAGTCTTGTCTGTTTTTGGGGCTGTGCCTTCAGTGCCAGTTTTCTCTGAATAAGGTTGTATTTCAGCATTATGGTAAATGAAATTGATGGAACCGGTTGTGTTTCTGTCCAGTCACATGTCAGTGTTCTCCACTCTCTTTCCATGTCACACTGACGCGGGCATGAAAGCCGATGCCAGTTGCATCACAATCAGGCTCAGGCTCATATTGCAGCACAATCAGACCGTGGGGCAAAACGCATCTTATCTTTTCCTCATGCGACCACTCGACGAATATGATCTTCGCGTCTCTTTAACGTTCGGCCCTTCTTTTTTTACATCTTTGATGTACACCTATTTGGACACAACCTCCAACTATTCCTACTTTTTTTCAGACGAAAGAATGGATTTTCCATTTCGTCCACTGAAACAACAAGCGTTCAGCAGTCATCTTCAAACAGATTTGAGTCGTGCAGCGCTTCTATATCATATCATGGGGGAAAAGGGGAACAAGATAGCTCGCCGATCACGACACATCAACACAAGTTGCTATCGGAGTGGTCCAGCCACATAATTTTTTCTATCCAAGCATCTTCCCAAGTTTTGTTTTACTAGTAGTAAACTATAGTCGGCCTGGAACATACAAAACGTCAACACCAAACTTTTGTCTGAATCAGAACTGCAAGCAATGGCATAGCCAGCAAAACAAATATTTAAAAGATCCGTTAGGCCAAGTTTTGTCAGCAAAAATCACTGAAAGCAACCATGAAGCATGATATTGCTTGCATAAACAGGTGGAAGTGGCAAGTCTATCACGTTAATGAAAGTTTATATAGCCGGTTCACAAACCCAGGAAGGAGATTATAATCACAATGGTTTACCACTTGAAGATCAAGAAAGCTAACTACCGAACGATATGGTTTATCTGCATCATTCGGTTTACAACAGAAAGTATCATAACAATAAGATACAAACTACTTTAACAAATACCAATGCTTCAAGATCGTTATAATTTGAGATTATTTATGTTGTGTAGGTTGTTTCAATATGATGCATGTGTTAATGTTGTCTGTTGTGTACATATCTGCATTGTGTTGCATGATTCTCGGCACGTGCTAGCCAATGTTTTTTCTTGTTGCATTTGTGTTTTATTGTGTGAACACTATTTGTTGAAGTGGCTTATATTTGTTTTTTGTAGAATATGTGAAAGTGCATGGAGCCCCCAGTATGTTTTTAGTAATAATGAAAATTTCTACGGATTAATGTTTGCACTAAGTTATACTTGAACGGTTTGTCCATAGACAAGTTGGATTGAAGGTTGAAAGAAAAGGAATTTTAAAAAAGATAGAGTTCTTATATGAAATTCAAAGGTTGTTTGGCTCTAACTTATGAGTTAAGCCATATAGGATCAATGTCTTAAGAAGATGATTATGAGAGAAAAACCCGAGATTTGGCTATAAGTCGAGATCACAATGGACTTATGTAGTCATGTGTGAGCTATGATTGATCAAGGTTTGGAGCATGCAATCAAGTAAATAATTTAGTGTGTGTCCCAAGAGATTTTGATAGAGCATGATCAAGTTAAGTGATGACTACAGTGATGTTCAAGGTGTAATCCGAAGAATGGTCATGAGAGAGTTGAGCCTAGCATCTATTAAAGAAAAATATTGAGTGAATATTCATGTTTACTTTCAAAACACTATCATAGTGAAGAAAGAAGGAAATATACAACGTTGATCAAGACAAGTGCAAAAGCTGGGAGTCAAATTGATCAACACATAAACCCTAGATGATGTATCAAGTGGGATTAAGCGAGCTCGAGGTATGGTAAGAAATCACGAATATACCTTTGTGAAATAACCCATGATCTTTGTGTCTGGTGTTTCTATGTTGGGTTAGGTATCTCTCTATGGGCGTGCATCAAATGGAAGATTTCAGATAGCCCACTGGAGGATGACATCAAGTGGTGATCGTCTTCAAGATTGAGAGGTGCAAGTTTAAGATGAGCACATCGAAGAGATAATATGTAAATCTCAAACATTTGGAATGTTTAAAAGAAACAAAATTCACAAGAAATTAAAATTTTAACAAAGAATTAAACTTTTGAGAATTGTTTAAAATAAATCTCAAATTAAAATAAGACCCAAAGGATAAAAGGTATGATGACATATTCAAAAGTATTTTTGGTTTTGAAATGTTTTAAACAAATTATATATTCCCATTGTAAAGTTTTGGAGTTGAAAGAATTACTTTGGGTAGAATATAAACCCTAAAGATATTTTGGAATTATTAGAATACCATTGCAAGAACTGATGCGTCTCCAATGTAGCTATAGTTTTTAATTGTTCCATGCTTGTTTTACTATCATATTGTATCATTTTGAGGCATTTTATTGAACTAACATATTACCAAGATGCCCAGTGGTAGTTCCCTTTTTTCTGCTGTTTTGTATTTCAGAAAATCCACTTAAGGAAATATCCTCGGAACTGGACGAAAATTTACGGGAATTATTTTTACGCCAAAACGAAGATGTAGTCTGGAGGGCGACCTCAGGGGCCACTAGGAGCTAGGGGCGGCCTGCTGCCGCGGGCAAGGGTCCACCTGCGGGTGGGACCCGCCTCTGCTCCCTGTGTGCCGCCTCGGCCCCCTCCGACGCCTATGAAACACATCTGACCTAAAAACACCGAGGGAGGCCATTATTTCCACAAAACCTGTCTCGAAGCCGCCACCATCTCAAACCCTAATTCGTGAGGGTTCTGAAGCTATTCCCGGCACCCTGCCGGAGGGGAGATCGATCCCGGAAGGCTCTTCATCGCCATGCCTTCCTTCGGGATGATTTGTGAGTAGTTCCACCTTGGACTATAGGTCCATGGAAGTACCTAGATGGTTGTCTCTCTCCCTTGTGCCTTCATGTTTATGATCTTGTGAGCTGCCTAACATGATCAAGATCAACTATTGTAATGCTATATGATGTGCTGAGATCCCATGAATTGTGAAGTTATGATCAGATTGTTCATGTTATCTTTATGTGTTATTTAAGTTCTTGCATGCTCTCCGATGCGTGTGGTACTTTGGTCAAGTGATCACATGTATCTCCAAGAGAGAATATTTATGCTAGATGGTAAATTAATGCTCCCTTTTGTGCCAGCGCTCGAGTGACAGAAACGTGCAAGGCCGAGGGTGTGTTGTTGCTACTAAGGGTAAAAAAGCGGTGTTTATGTCTTCGTGATTATGAATATTGCTTACATCATGTATTGTGCTTAATGCTTTTATCAGTTGCTTGCAACTTAATGTCAATGGGTGACATGCTGGATAGCGATCCCTAGGTGGATGATTAGTTATAGATGTAGTTGGACAACGATCTATATATGTTTGACTTGATGCCTACATGAATATCACATATGACTTTTCTATGTCATAGCTAGATTAAGTTTGTGTTACAATTTTGTCAATTGCTCAGCTATAATTTGTTTATCCATCTTTTTCCATCGATTACAACACCGTTTACACGCTTTTCACCATCACTTGCTCGCTGGTTCATTTTCATAATTGTTCTTTTTACACTATAAGATTTAATCCTTTGTTTTCAGCAGACCAGGAAGCTTGACAACCTTTCCTGCCATTGGGGCAAAGTAATTTGTTTGAGTGCATGCAGGTCCACACTTGACGACGATCAAGCGCTAGAGATCGCCGTTCAGTACCTCATTGTTGATTGTAGAGTCTTACTGGTTCGATAACCTTGGTTCTTAACCGAGGAAAAAATTACCGCTCGCTACTCTTGGGGCGACCACCGACGATTATTCACGACACCATTGTGTAGCCATCAAGAACCCATTTAATAAAATCAATTCTCAAAAAGCTATCATGAAGTAAAAAAAATGAGTTTACCAGATTCTATATCAAAATTGTTACTTTTGATATTCTAGAATTTATTTGAAATTCTCTTAAAAAATAATTTATTTGAAATAAAAGAGGTATTAAATAAAACCCTAAACATATATTTTAATTTTTGCATAAGAATACCCTATATGTCTATATGAATATTTTTCCTCGAGAAGTAGAAAGAATAACAATTCCCATTCCACCTAAAACTTAATTAATTTTGGAAGTATAAATAGTACCAAAATGTTATATTTGAAATAAGATTTCTAGCGTGCATTTGCTAAATTTTTCTGAAATTGTTTGAATAAAAGTTGAAATTCAAATAATACAATAGAAAACAAGAAAAAGAAAAGGATAAAAAAGAACTAACCTATCGGGCCAGCCGAGCCAACCCAGTGCCTAACCATTGCGTAGCGCGCAAAGACCCAGTATTGAGGCCAACCAACCCGTCCGACTTGCTCACTCCCTCTCTCATTGACAATAGGACCCCACAACTTGTCAGCAAGCCCTTCATCTTCAACCTCTTGACCTCCCTCACTAGAAACCGATGTCAACCCTAAAAAAAACTAGAAACTGATGCCCGCATCACAATTTTCCTACCCTTCAATCCCATTTAATCGGAGAAGAAACGGAAACCACTCGTGCTAGATAAATACCCACCTCCTCTTCTCTCTTTTGCTCCAGTGAACACATGAGATGTCATCGCACCGTCACCATGATTTGTGTATCTCATGATCTCCCAAGTACCCTAACCCTAGCACTAGCATGGTCCATCCCGAGCCGTCCACTATCACTTAATCGCACAAACACGTTTGAAAAATTAACGAAGATGCATGTTTTAATAACATCTGTCAGATCCTAATTAAACAGCCAAGGATGTATCACTTAGGAACCGATATAAACCAATAGGAGACAACCACGTGTCCCTATCTATTTCTGGAATTAACCCGAACAGAAATTACATTTTATTTTGCATAAACACTCCTGGAACTACGAACTATCATAACTTGTAAACCACATGTCTAAATTTGACAAATTTTATATCATGGAATCCTTAGTAACACGTAGATTCTGGATGCAAAAGAGATGACCTTTTTTGTCTCGTATCCCTAAAAGTTCCTGGGCTGACTCCGGAGGTTCAGGGTCAACTTTCAGGCCAAATCCAAGGGTCCATAAATTTTGCATTTCAGGTACTGACGCGCTCGGGATTTCTGGGCACCTAAAAAACTGCATACTGGTTGGATATTTTGGGGACCTATTTAAGCGGCCTTATTTTCTAATGGTTTGCATACCTTATAAGTAAGTTCCGGCGCCATCCATTTTTTATGAGCTTGCTATCTCCCAGTCACTCAAATCACTCTTGCATCTCTTTGAGGGAGAGGGTGAGAGAGGATATGTGATAACCCACAAGTGTAGGGGATGAGTTGTAGCCTTTTCGATAAGTAAGAGTGTCGAACCCAACGAGGAGCTAAATGTAGGATAAATATTCTCTCAAGTTTTATCAACCGCGGACCAACGAGTGCCCTCCACGCCGCGGCCAGAGCTCCTGGGGTACACCTTTTCTATTATTATGCCCACTAACTTGCATGAATTGAATAGAAGTAACCCAGACCAATCATGTTTTCAGCTGTATTTCGATTGTGTATGTTTTTGTGCAGAAAATAAATACCTCCGAAAAATTCTAGAAAATACGCCAATAATTATTTCAGAAGGAAGGACCCACACACCTGGAATACGAGACTGAGGGGGACCACGAGGCACAAGTGCGGCCAGCCTGCGCAACCCTCCATAGGGTGCGTCGTGGGCCCGCTCTGCTACCTCGGGCGCCGCATCGCGTACCCTTCAGCCTGTATTTAGTCCATGCTTCAGAAAACCTAAAAAAACCGACACTTCATTATTTTGCGACACAGAGTTGTGCCATCTCGTTTCTCACCTGGAGGTTAATTCTGGAGCAAAAAGTCTCTTTACAAGCTGCTATGGTGCACGACTTCAATCGTGGGGTGTTCGTTTGAGCAATTCGACGACCATTATTTTCCGTTGGCTGAGCATTCAGTCAATGAAAAATCATGGCCTTCAGACCGTTGAAACAGTTGGACTACAGTTGAAATTGCACGCCATAGAAGCGCGGCAAAATTTGCGTTCATTATGGAGCCTTTTTTTTACCTTTGACGAGGGGAAATCGTCCCCATCGTCATCAACAACTCATCTATATCAAGCAGTCATGTTTTTCTATCCATGTATGAGTAATCCCTACTGTGAGCGCGATAGCCGGCAAACAAATCGCCAATAAATGGTCATTGTTGATGCGTCCAGACGAGGACCATGACTTCCTCGGGTATCCTCCCCGTTTTCTAGGGAAGCAGACGAGAGGCTAGGGAGAGAAAATACGCCCGCCTGAAGCAGAGAAGGCAAAAGCCGGCGAATAGACCCTAACCAAGGTTCTCCATTGATGGTGTAGTTGATGGAGTTGGGTGGTGCCCCAAGCGAAGGCGTGGATGTAGCAAATAGTAGTTTTCCCTCATTGAAGAACTAAGATTTAATCGAACCAGTAGGACTTTAAAATCAACAACGATGTGCACGTCAACGATCTCTGGTGCTTAACCGTCGATGAACGTGGACCTGCACACACTCAAACAAATACTTTCCCCCCAATGGCAGAAAGATTGTCAATCTTCCCGGTCTGCTGAAAACAAAGCGGTTAAACGTATAGTGTAGTGAATGAATTTATGGAAACGGACCACTGAGCAAGTGAATATGAAAATCAAGTAAACGGTGTTGTAATGAATGGAAAAAGATGGACCGGGTGCCATGGGTTCACTAGAGGTGTCTCTTCAATAATTAAATTACTCATATGACGGGTAAACAAATTATAGCTGGGCAATTGACAAGATTATGACACAAACTTAATCTAGCCAAATCAAAGAGTTCATGATAATACTAATGTAGGCATCACAACAAATAACAAAGACTATTCAGTCCAACTGCATCTTTTCCTAAAAAGTCCACCGCGGGATCGCTATCCAGTCTGTCACCCGACGGTATTAAGTTGCAAGGAACAGACAATTGTATTAAGAACAATGCATGATGTAAGCAATATTTATGATCACGTAGATATACACACCGCTGTTTTACCTTTAGTCGCAGCAGCACACCCTCATCCTTAGACGTTTCTGTCACTCATGCCCAGGCACAGGAGGGGGCATGAACCAACTATCTAGCATAAATACTCTCTTTTGGAGATACAAGCAATCACTTGGCCAAAGTAACTACGCACATCGAAGAGCATGCAAGAACATAAATCAACATATAAGAATCATGCACAATCTGATCATAACTTCATAATCCATCGGATCCCAGCAAACACATCATATAGCATTACAATAATCGATCTTAATCATGTTAGGCATCTCACAAGATCATAAACATGAAGCACAAGGGAGAGAAACAAACATCTAGCTACTGCCATGGACCCGTAGTCCAATGTGAAACTACTCACGCATCATCCCGGCAGAATGCACGGTGATGTAGAGCCCTCCGGGATCAATCTCCCCTTCGACAGGGTGTCGGGAACAGCTTCAGAATCTCCCCGAATTAGGTTTCGAGATGGCGACGGCTTCGGGTGGATTTCATGGAAAACAATCACCGCCCCATCAAAATTTGGGCAAACAAGAATTTATAGGCGTCGAGGGGGCCCGAGGGGACCCACCAGACCAGGGCGGGTCCTGACCGCGGGTCCAGGTGGGGCCGTGGCTGGGGGTCGCCCCTGGCCCCTAGGTGGCCCCTCCAGGTCCCCTTTGGTCCAGGTCTTCCTTCTGACGAATAAAAATTCTCCGTAAAATTTCGTCCAATTCCGAGAATATTTCCAGAAGTAGATTTTCTGAAATAGAAAACAGCAAAAATAGGGAACTGGCACTGGGCATCTTGTTAATATGTTAGTCCAATAAAATGCCTAAAAATGATATAATAAGATAGTAAAAACATGTGACAATGACACAAAACAAGCATGGATCAATCAAAAATTATAGATACGTTTGACACGTATCAGCATCCCGAAGCTTAGTTCCTACTTGTCCTTAAGTAGGTAAGTGATAAAAAAGAATAATTTTTTATGAGACATGATACCAACACAATCTTGATCAAGATAGTAGTGTAGAGCACATGATATGAATGAAGTGATCCAAAACAATTGTCTATAGTTGATAAGAAGCAAACAATGATTAACTAAGTTGCATCATCTAAATAAAAACCTTTCATGAATAATACTTTGGAGACATGAAAGCATAAAGATTGTCATACCATGAAAGTTCTCAAGGTAATATTTTCTTGTCAAAAGTGTTTGAAGTCAATACAAAGGAAGATGTAAGTTTCAGCATTGCTTCAACTTTCAACATGTAAATGTCATGGATAAAGTCAACATAAAGAGTCATGATTAAACATAAAGATGCAATATAATCAACTGCACCCAAGGTTTGTGTTATAATATTGCTTTGAGTAGATGGAGAGAGAAAAGGAAAACTGACTCAACATGAATAGTAAAAGAAAGGCTCTTCGCAGAGGGAAGCAGGGATTAATCATATGCTAGAGCTTTTTGAAATTTTAAAATAGAAGTAAAATAATTTTGAGAGATGCATGCTTTCGTCAACGAATCAAAAGCAGAAAAATCCATTAGTCTCCCATGCCAAGAAAAGATTTAGACTTTTGAGAGCGGCTCCCATAAAGGAACGAGAACATTTCTTTTTCTCCTTTGTTTATCAAGCCAATGTTTGACTGGTTTGTAAGCTACAATGTGTGATGGAGATATTAATGTTGGTTGAATTTATATTTTAAATGAGCATGAATTCCATGCTCATCAGGTGAAAGAGGGAGAATAACTTTGCTTGACACAGGATATAACAAACTTCCCTACCACTTCCTCATGAGCTAAAAACAGAGGCACAAAAAGGAATATTTTGAAGGTTTAAAGGTAGCACATGACAAATTTACTTGGAATGGCAAGAAATACCATGTATAGGTAGGTATGGTGGACACTGCTGGAAAGATATTTGGCTCAAGAATTTTGGATGCACGAGCAACATTCCCGCTCAGTACAGAGTTTTTGGGCTAGCAAAAGGATATCAAAGCAAGCAAGTAACAGTAACCGAAAAAAGAATGACTATAGAACATACATTAATCATAAGCACAAAACTCCATACTATCTTCATTGTCAACCAAACATTCATTTGATGAAAATACTTGACTGTCGAACTTACAAGTATGAAAAACTATATAATTCAAGCTTTAACGGTAGTTCATCACTAATGAGCTTTAACTTAAATAACCAGCAAGTTTAAACATTAGCCTACTTAACACCTCAAAACAATTGAGAAGCATCAAATTATCCACACATGAAGATCTACAAGACTATGCAGGCTTTTCTTTATACACTACCACATGCACGACATTCTTTTACTCTAACCATCAATCAAAACAACCAAGAACAACTCTCTTAAGACGTATAAGTGAAGAACAACCAATTGAACCAAAAGTCCGAATTTATGGAAAGGCTAGGCTATATATTTAACATCCCCCCTCATGTCTAGGCTGTGGACGTACAGAAAGACCCTCAGACGTGGGATCGACGCAAGGCCTCAACTATTTTATATAAATAGTGCGTAAGCCGGGGTTTGAACTTGAGACCTCCTGGCTCTGATACCATGTGAAACGTATGGTTTGGGGCTAGTTCAACACCTGAAACGGTGTGGCCGATCTCATATATAGAACTCTTTTTATATACTCAACACCTGAAATGGTTTGGGAGTACGTACACCTAGGAGTACATAACCATTTTGAGTATACCTCACATATGAGTGCATTATACCTCATTATTATTTTTATATACTCCTGGGTGTACGTACTCCCATATTGAACTCGAGGTGGCCCGAGGGGACCCACCAGGACCAGCCGACCAGGGGCGGGTCCTGGTTGCGGGTGGGGCCGCGGCTGGGGGTCGCCCCTGGCCGCTGGGTGGCCCCTACAGGTCCCCTTTGGTCCAGGTCTTCCTTCTGACGAATAAAAATTCTTCGTAAAATTTCGTCCAATTCCGAAAATATTTCTAGAAGTAGATTTTCTGAAATAGAAAACAATAAAATCAGAGAACTGGCACTTGGCATCTTGTTAATAGGTTAGTCCAATAAAATTCTTAAAAATAATATAATAAGATAGTAAAAACATGTGATAATGACACAAAATAAACATGGATCAATCAAAAATTATAGATACGTTTGACACGTATCATTCATCGTCGGATGTTTAGGTGTGCGAAGGATCTGATGGCACTACGCCTTATTCTTACTTCACTGCACGTCTACACTACCAACAAGACAATTCCCAGCAAAAGTGATTGTCATGTTGTTTCAGACTTTATTTTTTGTAATGGCCATATATACTTGGAAGCTAGTATAACCTTAAGAGTTGCAACATTATTTCGGTTCAGCGTAATGGCCATATGACATAGATTGGATGTTAAAACATGATGGTTGCAATTGAAGATATTTTGGTGTTTGACATCATTGTATTTATACTTCTTCAAATCTATTTTGCTGTTTGCATTATATTGAATTGAAATGTCTCAAATGTCCCTTTTATACACTATTTAAAAAAAAGGTTTGGCATTTCTTCAGGTTTTCTGTTAAAGAGAGGATAGAAAGGCTCAAAGGCCGTGCGCTAGTCCGATTACTTAATTCCTGGGAGTATCAGGTTTGCTACAAACGATTTATACTCCCTCCGGTTCGGTTTACATGACGTGCATGCCAATTCTCTGGGACCTAGGTGATAGCTGATTGGGGATAAAAACTGTAATTAAACAGGCAATAAATATGTTCGCACCAGCGCATGCATGGTGGAGAGAGGGAAATTGCGGGAGGGGATGTGGTTACGGCCTAATTAAATAAAAAATTAATGCTTACACGCCTAGTTAGTGTGGTGGTATTTTAAAATTGTATGAAAACTGACGTCCAATAAACCGAACCGGAGTGAGTATTTGACTTGTGTGCACTATAGATTAGAGCAAGACATGGTGAAAGCTGCAAAAGAATTGTTATCAAACACCGTGACCAATACCTAGTGGAATGTGTAATTTCCTCGGCCCGTTGATTCTGCGGGAACTCGTTAATGTTGAGCTGCCGATCCATCATCAAACGTAACGAAAAGTAGGACAAAGGAAAGGTTTCAGAAGAAAAACGTAAGGAAAAGTATTTTTAGAAGGAGCACGTCTCCAATTTCGCAGCACTCTCTCAGACTCCGGTGGTCGAACATAACGGCGGCATCCGGCAGAGCGGCAGCACTTGCGCGGTCAATCCGCACACAGCAAAATCCTCAGTGTCGAAGGCGCTTCCACCGCACCGCTTCACTCGTCAGTCGTCACCACACTCTTTTCCTCCTCTCCTTACTTATCTTCTCCCTGTTCACCTACACTCTAACAAACGACGAAGATCGACACCTCCACGAATTGTCCGACACGTACGCTAGCGCCTAGCGGCCATGGCAATGGCAGCCTTGCTGCTGCTGCTACCGCTCTTCTTCCTCGGCGCGGTCTTGGTCCTTCGTGCCCGGAGAGTCGACAAGAAGGCGGGGCTGCGGCCGTACCCGCTGCTCGGCCACCTGCCGCAGTTCCTGGCGAACCGGCACCGCATACTGGACTGGATGACCGAGGTGCTCGCGTCCCAGCCCACGTGCACGCTCGTCTTCCGCCGGCCCGGCGGCGTGCGGGGCATCATCACCGCCAACCCGGCGAACGTGGAGCACATCCTGCGCGCCGGCTTCGACAACTACCCCAAGGGCCCGCGCTTCGCGTCCCTGCTCCACGACTTCCTCGGCCGGGGCATCTTCAACGCCGACGGCGAGGCGTGGCGCGCGCAGCGCAAGGCGGCCAGCTACGAGTTCAACACGCGGTCGCTGCGCGCCTTCGTGGCCCAGAGCGTGCACAGCGAGCTCCACGGCAGGCTCCTCCCGCTGCTGCGCCGTGCCGCCGCGGGATCCGGCCGCCCAATCGACCTCCAGGACACGCTCGAGCGGTACGCGTTTGATAATATCTGCCGCGTCGCGTTCGACCACGACCCGCGCCAGCTCCCGGACGAAGACGACGGCGGCGACGGTGCTTGCCCGGATCAGGTCGAGAGCGCTGCGACCGCGACCGGCAGGTTCGCCGATGCGTTCCGGGATGCTGCCAATCTCAGCGCGGGCAGGTTCCGGTACGCGGTCCCTGGATTCTGGAAGATCAAGAAGGCGCTCAACCTGGGCTCCGAGCGCCGGCTCCGCGAGTCCATTGCGATGGTGCACGGCTACGCCGACCGCATCATCCGGTCGCGGCGGGAGGAGATGAGCATGGGCTGCGAGAAGCACGACCTCCTGTCGAGGTTCATGGCGAGCCAGGATGAGAAATACACGGAGACGGCCCTCCGCGACGTGGTGATCAGCTTCTTGCTCGCCGGTCGGGAGACGACGTCCTCCGCGCTCACCTGGTTCTTCTGGCTGCTGTCCTCGCGCCCAGACGTGGAGCGCCGCATCCGAGACGAGGTCGCCGCGGTGCGCGCCCGCCGCGCGCAGGGCGATCTGCACAATGCCGGCTTCGACCTCGACGAGCTGAGGGAGATGCACTACGTCCACGCGGCCATCACGGAGTCGATGCGGCTGTACCCGCCGGTGCCAGTGAACTTTCTGCTGTCGCGGACCGCCGACGTCCTGCCGGACGGCACGGCGGTGGGGGCGCAATGGTTCGTTGCGTACAACTCGTACTCGATGGGGCGGATGGAGTCCGTGTGGGGCGAGGACGCGCGGGAGTACCGGCCAGAACGGTGGCTCGACGCGGCGGAGGGGACGTTCCGGCCGGAGAGCCCGTTCCGGTACGTGGCGTTCCACGCGGGGCCGAGGATTTGTCTCGGGAAGGAGATGGCCTACATCCAGATGAAGTCTATCGTGGCGTGCGTGCTGGAGGAGTTCGAGTTGGCGGTGGACGGCAAGTACCGGCCGCGGCAGTTGCCGTCACTGACGCTACGGATGGCGGACGGTCTCCCCGTGAGGGTGAAGGCTAGAGAGAATTGATGACGACGAGAGTGAATGGCATGCGAGCACGAATGATGTATCATCTACTAGGATGGGTGGATACTGCAATTTGCTAGGACAATAGTATAACACGACATCAGTTTGCATAAAGGTAGTACAACCAGTCAACTATCAACAACTTGAATAAATTTATTTTATATTGTTGATAATGTAGCTTGTAATATACTTTGTGGAAAAATATTTTTTCAGATAAGATTATTTATAACCTTATGGCCCTCTGGTCTCATTTGCTATATCACTAACAGTTAATGTACCCCGAGCTAAGATAATTTTTAGGTGAGCGGTAAGCATTGATAAAATTGTGTTGGATATCTAAACTATAATATTGGAACAGAAGGTCGTTTACGTCGTGGAAGTTTTACAGTTAAGTCCATCATGTTTTCGAAAATCAACCCGCAGTCCCTACTTATCTAATTTCTGTTTGTACGTCGCAAATCTCCGAAGCCTTTCGTACGTCGTCGCGACCAAACACATGGGCCAGGCCCAGAAAATACACAACGAAACAACCAGCCCTGGTGGCCCTCCTCCACTGCAGCTCCCATGCCCTGAACTGGAACGAGTTCCTACCAAACTCTGACTCATACCCTCAAAAAAAAAAAAAAACAAACTCTGACTCATATATCCATCAAATCCCGTTCGATTAATTTCTTGCCCCCCCCCTCCACACGAAAATTCGCCCAAATATATCCGCGCTCGGTTCCCATGGAAAAAGAAGAAAAAATCCAACCAAATCAATTACATAAACTCGCCTGATTTCGCTCGTCACGAAGCTTGAAATCGAGCTTTTCGATCGGATTTTTTTATGCCGATGATTAGGCATCGTGAGCCGGCCTGCTCATGGCGGCGTGCCCAGTTCTTAGTTGCTAATTTTCGCGTCCGTCGAAAGTGGGCCTGTCGTCGGTCGCCTTGCTTTTCTTCATACGCTCGTCCGCGCGCTTCTCCCTATGCCTTACCAGGATTCTTTTGGTGATTCAATTTCCAGCGATCTGAAACATGCAGCCGGCAGCAAGCTGCGCGCAGGCCTGCCAACCTTCCTGCCTAACCGCCACCTGCCAACCTTCCTGCTTAGATTTTCCTCGCAGATTTAACAATTCTCAGTTTGCCGATTATGTGGCTAGCTTAGCTTCATACATGGGCCTATCTTTGTACACTTACTTTTTTCTCAATCACTTGACACTTGAGGTGCTAGGTTAGTTTTATGTACGTATGTCTTTTCGCGTGTATCTTTGTATGGAACTTTTTTTTTAATCACGTGAGGTGCTAGCTTTTAACACGGCACTTTTTTCTAAACTCCATGTCTCTTTCTTTTATCTATTTGTTCTTTAGTTGTGATTACTTATTTGAAAGTAGAATAGTAAAATTGCCATATCATCTCATCGGCAATCTATGGATATATAAATTGATTCAATGTAATTGTAGAACTGATAAATTTGTTTGTATTCTTTTTTACCCGAAAGAGGGGACAATCATGGCAATCCAAAGATCGTAGGGGCGACGGGAGCTGTCGGCGCGAAGATTATCTACGCGGAGTACGAGCTCGTGTCATGGTGGCGGCGCTTGTGCAGGTTTTCAGCTCCGCACAGTCGACAACGATCATCGGTGGTGTTATTGCGCCCAAGAACAAGGTATATACGTAGATGTTTTCTCCCCGTTGCAACGCACGGGCATTTTGCTAGTAATACTAGTAGGCCTTGGTGCGGCGTGACGCTGCGCCCGTGGTAGTGATCATGCATATTATTTGCATTGAATATTAAAGCGTGATAAAAGTTTATTTATTTAGGACATTTTTTGTGATTATTTGTGCAGATGTTCTAATCTATAGTAAGGTTTCTTTTTGCTGGTTATTTCCTAATTCAGCCCCTCAAACAATGCAATACCAACCGGCACTTTATTATCCCCACCACTTTTGAAGTTTTGATCAAATTTCGTCCCCCTTGTGTGCTCCACCGTGCACCGCCCCGGGATGGGTGGCGACTCTACTATGGATAGGAGGCGTGACGTCAGCGAAGCGGAGCTCCTAGGTGCCGTAGGCATGGATTTCGCCCACCTTCAGTCGACCTCCAGCGAGCCCCCTCTCTACAACTGCCCCCTCATCTCTACTCTGCAATCCTCCACCACCATCCGTAGGACCTCACCCCCTTATGTGTCGGTGGTCTTGGAGCTGCCTCACCTTGTGGTTTCCGCTGGGGGCGAGGGGTGCTCAAGCCCAGCCCTCCGGCGTCAAGGCCGTAGTGTATGCGACGGTAGGTGGGCCTGAAGGCGCTCAAGGTTGAGGCCGGTAGCCGCGTGCAGGCTTCTGGATGCCGTCAGGTCCGGTGGCACAGCCTCACGCGAGTAGATGTGCCGGGCGATGGTGAACACTCTTGAGCGTAAGCTGTTCTACATACCCTTGTTCAAGATCTACCGCGGCGTTGCCGACCTGAACGACTACGGGCCACCCGGGAGCGCCATCAGGTCCAACGTCCTCGCTTTCTGGAGGAAGGTGAGTCCTCGAGTGAGGCCTTATTCTTATGAAATTTAATGGATATACAACAACAGTGCTATTACCACGTCATTAAATTCAAAGCCACCTCACCTTATGCAAGCATAGGTTCAGAAGATCAACTACAAGGATTATTGGGTCTAAAAATAGGATCTCCAAGTTCATTATCCTCAACTAAAGTTTAAAGCTGCTATTGGATGCCAAACCTCGAATTATCATGCTTGCACATTGTAGGGTATTGATGGGGTATATTATTCTCCCTGTAATTGAGATTCATTTCGGGTTCTTCAATCAAATTGAGAGCTTATGCTTAGTAATTGTTTCAACCACTCTCTAAGCATGTCTAACATGGTAATGATGACTTGTTACAAGATCTAAGCAGGATATAGGAACATCTTGTATAAGAACGCTCTCAGTTAACTGAACTTCTTATTTACCATGCCATTACAAACCAGGGGTGACAAGCTGACAGCAACTTTCAGTCCCACTGTTAGTTCACAAATTTATTTTTTAGCCCAGTCCCTTCTCATTCGACCCAAAATCAGGACAAGAAAAATTAAGAGACAAACGATTTTAATAAGAAATTTTCACAAGATAAATGAACAACGGTAAATAAGTAAAGGGAAGAGGTAATTTGTGCCTCTAAAAAACCAGCTAGACAACTCCACAATCGAACCTGAGCTGCATAAGTTGCCTTTGAATTTAGCAAGGTTGTAATGGCACTGTTGCCGTAACAAACATTCGATGCATGTATATAACCATGCCGAAATTATATGCTTAAATAATGGTCAAGTTGATTTGTAATGTGAAAACTGTAATACTGAGGATATATAGAATAACACAACCAACTATGATTTTTAAGAAGGAAGACTCTGAATGGCCGGGCAAATATTTCATGCTTTGCGGATTCGTTATGATTTTTCAGAAGGAAGACTCTGAGTTAAATGGCCGCGCAAATATTTCATGCTTTGCGGATTCCAAGCTTCTAGTCCCATCACATATTGAACCTTGATTTTCATTCTTTGAGGAATGCGAAGTTGCCGATGTCAGTATTATAATCTTGATTTATATTGCGAGTAAATATGAATGTTTCTATGAGACACCTTTATTTGTTTTGTTGTTCTAATTACACATATGCTCTTAGCATTTCCTCTATAGGTCCAGCTCTGAGTAAGTGCCTGTTGGTGTGGTCTCAATTGTGAGGAAGCCTAGACCCAGGTATGCACTGCAAAGCCTAATAACTCATGAAAAAATTGCCAAACAAATTTAGCCATATAGCTAACAAACTTCAGCCTGTATGCAGCTTTCGCTAACAAAAGGAAAGGCTAAGTGTTGTCTTTGAAAAGAGAGGGCCAGCTTACTACCTCCAGGTCGCCTTCCTCGTCTTATCCACTTTTCCTCTCGCCTTTGTTCTCTCAGGTCACGCTGACGATGGAGCGCCGTTTTCTCGCACGATTTCTGAAAAAATTATGGGGAGGAAGAAGATGCTGATTTGCCAAGTTTCAACCAGTACCTCCTCAATATGCAACGGTTCGTAGAATCCCCTTCTTTATATCCCTCTCAGATTTACTCGTTTTTGGCTTTTTGCCCATTCGATCTGCCTAGTCCTGATTTGATTCTGTGGGTATGCCTGTACCACCATGCCCAGATGAAAAATAAGCACAACCAGATGCATTAGCAACATCTATAATCTCATGGTAAACAATCAAATGATCAGTGTTTAACCTCTGGTAAAAAGCCTGTGACTGGTCCTTTAAACACATTTATCATGTTGCATTTCTTCCAAAATAAGCTTGTTGCCCACTAATCTCCAGTCTATATAGTCCCAGAGGACTTTTGTTAGTAGCACGAGTGACAGTCTCTGGTCTACCTCTAACTAATACCACTTGATGCAGTGCACATGTCTAGTAGAAAGATGACATGTGCACAAACCTATCCTACCTATCCCGACAGGAATCTCAGGCTGAAGAAGAATGCCCAGCACCAAGGGAAAAGAAGAAGCTAGTCATGGTTAACTGACCAATGGCCATGAAACCCGTGCTTAGTGGATCAAATTATTTCTGGAACCAAGATATGCAACATATACAAACCCTCTTTATCCAGAAACTTCATATCTAATAGTAGAGTGACATTTCCTTATCAACAAATAAACGCTCTAAGAATCTATTACAACTAAGAAAACCAGCATACAAAAATTAATGCTTCTTTGATAAAAATAAACTAAGATATTTTTCATCAAGAGTGGTATCATAATTTTTTGCCACAGTGTATATAACTAACAGTTTCTTCCTCCTCTTTCATCGAGCTAATTGTCTTGCCATTCAATAATCTTGCTATTTCTTATCCTCTATAATATATTTACATCTCCCTTGTCTTTGTCAGATCTTGGTGTTCAATTTTTTCATCGCCATCTGTAGAATAATACCTATTACTCTAAACAACACAAAATAAATTGTAATAATACATTTTTTTTGTTTGCAAAGCAGTAAGAAACCTCTTTGCCTCCCTGGCATGTAGAAATTGTAATGTGTTAGTTCTTTTGACACAGAAAGCTTAGATATCTTAATTCATATAAAAATATTCATCTTTTGAGGACATAAAAAGTAATGTAAAATTGACATCAAATGGAAGTTATTCTTGTGACGATTGAAGGAGCAGCGTACTAACCACTTTTATGTTCTTGTCGAGATCACTTGAAACAACATATACAATAATTTACTTTAAATGTGCTTTATTTGTTTTCTTTCTTCAAGAAAGTAATGGCCAACATTAGGAAACTCAAATAAAATCATCAAACAATAATATCTCAGCTTCATTTGACACTCACAAGCTATTTTTTTAATAAATGTGTTAGTAGAGTGGGGCTCCATGTATATATAGCCAAGGACATTTGAGAGAACGAAAATGGTCAAGGTGCCATCTACGATATCACACTTAGATTATACTACAGTGTATCCAAGATTATGGGACACAACCATATGTGTAAGAAAAAATGCATTATGTAAAGGGCGATGTTTCCTAGTGTTATTAATTAAAGGGCGATGTTTCCTAGTGTTATTAATAAGTCATAGCATGCCCTCCAAACCACTCATGAAGGCTGAGATTTGGATATAATCTTGTGAAAATTGGTGAATACATTGAGTTAATTAACCTTGATAAATCTTGAGAATGCAAGAATGATCCATCCCTTCAAAATATAAATAAGTTGTGATTAGGGACTAAGAATTTTAAAACAACTGTATTCTCGAGTTCATTAAATCAATTGGATAAGAAGGAAGGTAAACCGAGATAATTGACTATAATTAATGAATCGAGAAGTCCAGCCAGGAATTTTCTACTCCAAAGAACAGACTTGCACTTCGTTATATATGCTGCTCTGTAAGACAATGATGTATATTTTCCTGAATTGAAAGTAAAGAAGAATTATTTATGGTAGACTGAACTAACTATCAGGAGAATATGCGCATATGTTTACAAATCAACTAAATAGACAATACAACCATACGCATAACAAAACATGAGAAGCAGTCACCAAACATTTGTGTAGTACTGTGGCCTCAGAAGGCAAATAAACATAGGTAGGAATTGGATGCCAAAGAATAAATTCGTAGAGCACCTAACCTGCAGGAACCAACGAAGATGCATCTTCTCATCCGTCTTCTATTCAACTGGAGTAGCTGCGATAAATTGCCAAAGCTTTTTTATTTTTTGATGGTCACCAGGGGGGCATAAACGTCACCTGAATAAAATTGCCAAAGCTTGAGAAAATTAAACGAAGACTTGATTGTTGGGAGAAAGGGAGCTGCAAGCTACAGCTAGAAGTGAAGAAGAATATAAAATTTTCTAAACCAAAAATCGCTGCCAGATTTGACATGAGATGGTTATAGAAGTAACAAAAAACAGAACAGGTAAAATTACATAATGATGAAATATATTTGCTTAAGTCAGATAAGATAAGCCGCAGGCTGAAAATACTGAACTTCATAGCCGTCAAATTAAAATTTTCCTTGGCTAGTATAGACTACCTTATTCTGACATAGAATGCCAATTTATTTTGCGGATTCCACTCAAAGAAATATAGCCATACCCAGTAATACATCAATTGGAAGTGACATGCAAGAACTTTGCTGTCTAGAATATCTGTATATGACAATTCAAAATGTAAACTGGAATAAATATCCGATACTCGTCAAACAAATACACCCAATAGGTAATCAAGGAATTCACAATAATAAAAATCGCCAATATTTGGCTAATAAGACCTGGAATCTGACTGTAATCTAGAGGCAATAGTATTCTGACTGCATTCTAGAGGCAAGTAGAATAAAAATAGAAACTAAACTAAGACCATATTGGCGTGATAAATAAAATCTCACCCCCACGTCCAGTTGTATCTCGTCCCTGGCAGCCTTGAAGGAGCAACAAGCAAACAAGAGAAGATATGCCATTAGCTTGACGACGACAAGCTCGGAGTCGCCCATGCCCGGCTGCAGCAATAGCGACCATGCCAGGAGTCGACCTAGAGTTTCCTGCGGCTAAAGAAACAACAGTGCTAGCAGGGGATCGCAACAAGGGAAATGGTGCCCACGATCCAGCCTTCGCGATGAAGATGGTGGCGAAAGGATCTTACCAGGTGAAGCCCCACCGCACTCGACGGGCTCCAGGTGACGTCGGCTCCCGATGTCAGAGCTGGCGGCCTGACCGCCTCCTCCTCCCTTTCTCCTGCGGCATCGACGACCTCCCGTCCAACTCAGCGGCTCGTGGACATCGGGCACAGGCAATCTGGCGCCCGCACGATGCTGTCCGCGGAGAGCAAACCTGCATATATGGCAAAACGTCAAACACATGTACGTAGCATGTAGAAAGGAGCGGGCGTCGCTGTCCGCGGAGAGCAAACCTGCATATATGGCAAAACGTCAAACACATGTACGTAGCATGTAGAAAGGAGATGATGCGAAATGAGCACACACCTTCTGCAGACCCGTGCGGACGCTTGCCAAGACGAACATCACAACAACGGTCGGAGAGAGAACCCCCAGATCGACCAACACCTGATGAAAGCAGGCGCAAGAAGAACAGCCAAGCCAACATCGGCGAGGAAGACGGCAACAGCCGCGAGGAAGACACAATAAAAAGAAACAGCAGAAACAAATGCCTCGGCGGAGCAGAACAAAAGCAGAAGAAGACGGTGACGATTACATGGAGAACTGAAAACCAAACAACTTGAGAACCAATAAGAGGACGCAAACACACCACGCAAATAACAGACATGCCAACCATGGCGCACAAAAAACAGACCAACCTACCACCATGACAAGACGTGGCCCTCTACTAATCACATAGACAACCTACCACCATGGCAAGACGTGGCCCTCTAATAGTCATAAACAGATAGAAGGAAAAAACAAGGCAGCACGTGGGGAGAAAAGTATCCACAAACTGAAGGGAAATCGTGGCCAGCAAGGTCACCATATAAATTGACGGTAGGAAAAAAAGAAACAAACGGAGAAGAAAACATGAGGAGAAGAGAGAGGGAAACCGGCTAGAATACTTAAAGGAAGAGGCAACCGGGAGACTGGAAGGAAGCCAATGACGAGACGAACGCACCGGCAGCAAGAAGAAGGAGCAGATAGGAAACCGGATAGGAAGAGCAAGAAGAAAAAAGAGAAGCAACCGGGAAGCAAAAGAAGAGAATGAGACAGAACGAGCAGACGAAGCCAAAACGAACAAGCACATGCGGGAACAACCAATAGGAAGAAAGCACGACGGCACGGGGGCAAAACGTGGCAATCGCTCGTATGCCGGAGGAGGCTCGATGGCTGGGAGAGCAGCGATTCTTCAAACTTTATTATAGTAGAGTATTCTTGCATACATACACACGATTGATGAGATGAACTTGCACTTTGTTCATATGGATTATATTTTATTTACTGTTAGTGTGAGAATTAAAAAACCATTTCATTGAGAGACATGCCTTCTCTAAAAGCAGTAAGTAAGTGAATGTCCAAGCATGTATGTTGAATAGTGTTTTCTCTTTTGGCTTTTTTTTTCTTTCCCTTTTTCTCTCCTTTCTCTGATTTTTAAATGTCCATGTTGTGGAAAAAGAAGTTCATGGTCTTTAAAAAATTGTTCCTGGTCAAAAAGAATGTTCTCGAGATCAACAAAAAAAAGCTAACCGGGTTTAAAAAAGTTCATGAGGTTCAAAAAAAAGTTTACAGAGTTCAAAAAAGTTTACTCACGTCAAAGATGTTCATCAATTTCGAAAAATGTTCACGTGGCTCAAAATTATTCACCATTGTATAAAAACAAAGTACGTTCACATATTAAAAAAATGTTGACGGGTTCGAAAAATAATCACGGGAGTTCGAAAACAAGCACATTCACAAGTTCAAAATAAGTTTAGGGGTTGAAAAAAATAGTCACGAGAGTTCTAAAAAATGTTCACAGATTCAGAAGTATTTATGTGAGTTCAAAAAATGTTTTGTGTTCTACAAAATATTCATGACGTCAAAAAATATTTACAGCTTTGACATGCATGTTTTTTGATTGAAAATATATTGTATTCATATACAAATTCATTTTTATTGTGTTTTTAAACCCATATCTTTTTCTAGATATACAACTTCACTGGCAAAACGAGCTCCATATGGACAACAAAAAGAACATTGAGAGATGATGTTTCAAACAAACTGATAAAGAATATAGTAACGAAGACAGAAAAGGCGAACTAAAATGAATGAAACAATGATGAAGTCCAGTTTAGCTCTTTGGTGCGTATGCACCCGGTTAAAATGTGGGGTCCGTGTAATTGTTTTCCAGCCAAGGAAGTGATCGGTGAGCAAATTAGCATGCATGCACTAAAAGCCAAAACTGCTGATGTCATCTCGCATTAAATGTCAAATTCGAAAATTTAAAATGTTTTGTAGCTCAAACCGTTTATGCGATTTATGATCTATTTTCACCGTTGGGCTAGTCACGTCGAGATCTTTGAAACTAGATTCCATGTTAATATGTTTCGACGAAAAACATTTAACCCAAAAGTTACCAACCACTAACACATAAGTTACCATGCTGTAGTATGTAAGTTACCACCCCACACAACGATTCAATTTGAACGCAACTATACAACGAATGGTAACTCCATCGGTCCAGAGAGGATAACTCCATCGGTCTAGTGTGGGTAACTACACCAATACTGGGTGACAACTCTATCAGTTTAGGGTGGATAGCTTCATCAATTTATTGCGGTTAACTATATCAGTTTAGGATAACTCTATCACTATTGAGTGGGTGGTAACTCCATCACTACTATGTGGGTAACTTTATCAGTCTAGGGTGGGTAACTGCATTACTACTGGGTGGTAACTTCATCAGTTTAGAGTGGGTAACTCTGTCACTACTGGGTGGGTAACTTCATTAGTTTAGGGTGGTAATTCCATCAGTTTAGCGTAGGTAGTGAAAGAACATGTGATACCCCCATGTGATTTTGATGTTGACAACAATACAATTAAGTACTCTAATGTTGAATCTCAGCTGTGCGGGAAATCTAAAAGAATCGTCGCGAGAAATGCTTCAGTTTGGTGGTTCTGGGGTTTACTGGAAGTACCGGTCGTCCCAACGGTACTACCGCTCGGAACTTCCGGAGGTACTTCCGGAGCCCAGTACCGCTTACGAAAGTTGGGTACTGGACTCAACGGAAGTAGCACCGGAAGTAGTACCGGAACTACCGCTTTACCGGAAGTACCGGTCGTCCCAGCGGTACTACCGCTCGGAACTTCCGGAGGTACTTCCGGAGCCCAGTACCGCTTACGAAAGTTGGGTACTGGACTCAACGGAAGTAGCACCGGAAGTAGTACCGGAACTACCGCTAAACCGGAAGTACCGGCGCTCCCAGCGGTACTACCGCTCGGAACTTCCGGTGGTACTTCCGGAGTCCAGTGCCGCTTAAGAAAGCTAGGTACTGGAATCAACGGAAGTGGCACCGGAAGTTGATCCGGTACTACCGCTAAACCGGAACTACCGGTGGTTCCAGCGGAACTACCGCTGCGGCGGGTTGAAGGAAGTTGACTGAAGACCATTGTCTGAAGAATAAAAGGAAGACCGGAAGTACCGGCCCTCCTGACGGTACTTCCGGCGCTGTGGGATTGGAGCGCCCCCAACGGCTGGACGGAGGGAGGGCTATTTAAGGTGGGTGTCTTCCTTATTTGATAGCTAGCTTTTGAATTCTCTCTCTTCCATTAATGCCCAAAAAGCTCAAAGCTCAAATTCGATAGATCTCCCAATCCCTCCACCTAAACTTGCTGATCTTTGGAGGATTGAAGGAGAAGGCCCGGATCCACATCTTCACCAAGCCGTTCTTCATTTCCCCCTCATTCACTTGAGGATTTTTGCTTCTATGGTTAGCATTGTGTTGCCCTAGAATTCTTGTGCTCACTACTTGTTGTAATTGTGACAGATGTGTTGATTTGGGAGCCCCCAATTAAGTTGTGGGTGTGTGCCCCCAAACATTGTAAGAGCTCCGGATTCCTCCTTGAAGGATTCCGATAGTGGAAGGTGAACCAAACCCTTGGGTGCGGTTCATCGGAGAATAGGGTGAGGCCTTTGTGGCATCTTGAGTAGGCCTCTTGTGGCGAGCTCACACCCCTCCAACGAGGCGTACTCCCTTAACAAGGAGGAACTCGGGAATACATCCTTGTCTCCGCGTGCTTCTACTTTCGGTTATATCTTTCTCTTAGTTGTCTTTACTTGTATCGTATTAATTGCCTAGTTGCTTTAGTTTGCTCTTCATATAGGTAAATTCACCGTAGTTGCATATCTAGAGAATTTACCTTTGTGTTAAGACTAAAATTGAAAAGGAATTAAAAATTGGTGTAGCACCTATTCAACCCCCCCCTCTAGGTGCCCATACGATCCTTTCAATTGGTATCAGAGCCTTGGCTCTTAAGTTAGCCTTCACCGCCTAAGAGAGTATGGGACACAGATGATGATGTTACGGGTGGTAGCACCCCTCTGGTGACCATGGATGATCTCAAGAATTTGGAAACAAGCTTGACATCATCCATGAACACTCAAATGGAGGAATTGCGTGCTATGATGAGGGTACTCTTGAAGGCTAACAAGCCACCCGCTACATCATCCCTAGAGGCCAATGCTTCCGCAACGCTTGATGGGGAGGGCGAACAACCCACTAATGAATCCCCACCTAAAATTGATGGTGGGAAGGAGGAGTACCATGGTGTTCCATTTAAGTACTCCGTCGACCCACCTATCCCGCATCCTCATATAAACAATAGGGGTGATCCACCTAAGTTTAATCCATCTTGTTTTTCTAATTGGCAATTTCTTATGAGATCACATATCAAGAGTGCTTCGAGCGAGCTATGGAGAATCATCGAAGTTGGATTCAAGGCCGTCGACCCAAACAACATGACAAGAAGAGAAGTTGTGGATGGTCGACTCAATGACTTGGCTCTCAACATAATTCATACCGCCGTGAGAGAAAAGCACATGTCTCACATCGAGCTTGCCACCACCGCCAAAAAAGCTTGGGATATTCTCACTCAAGAGTTTGTCGGTAATGAGAGCATGCAAAGGAATAGATTTGAAGCCTTGAGCAACCAAGCCGAGGGCTTTTTCATGATAGATGGTGAAGATCGTATCAAAGAATCAAGACCCTTGCCACTCAATTTCGAGCCCTTGGCGCAACCTATGTGGATGATGCTTGGATCAAGAGAAAGTATGTGAGTGCCCTTTGGCCGTTCGAATCCACCGACTTGAAGAGTCTCCAAGGAAGACACAACTATCACCTCATGTCATCTAATGAAGTCATGCAAGAGATGGCGGCATACAAAGTGGCCGCCAAGAACACCGAAGATGCTCGAGCCCGAGCCATTGGAATGCATAGAGGATCTTCACTTGCTTTGAAGGCCAAGGTTGTGGAGCAAGATGATGATGATGAGGTTCAAGAAGATGTGTCACATTGGGATCCAAAAGAGCTTCAAGATACTCTCAAGGACTATGCGACTCTCACATCTAAAGTCTTTTGGAAGAGTCCGTTCAAGGCAAGGGATTTTGTCAACAAGGCAAGTGGAAGGAAGGAGGGTGGACAAAGGGTTCGTTCTTGCTACAATTGTCAAGATAAATATCACTTTGTGGCTGAATGCCCATTTGAGAATAGAGAACATCATGGAGGGAAGCTTGTTCGAAAGGATAAGTAAAAGGACTAGAGGGGGGGGGGGGGTGAATAGGTGCTACACCAATTTTTAATTCCTTTTCGAATAAGAAACCTTTCTTCAAGAAAAATGCTACCAACAAGAATCCTCCGAGAATTGTATTGCTTGCTCAAGAAGAGTACTCATCTGGGGAAGAAGAAGAAGAGCCCACAAATGAAGTTGCCGCCATTGCCATTACGTCTTCATCATCTCCTTCCCTATTTGAATCCCCCAATGAGAATGTCTCCAACTCCTCCGCAAGATGCTTCATGGCCAAGACCACCGAGGTATCATCTCCCTCATCTCCTAAGGCAATGAGTAATATGGATGATGCTACTAGTCTTAAAATCAAAGAGGAAATAGTTGCTTTCGATCATTTTATCACTAACATGCAAGGTGAAACAAAGAAGCATGTTGAGGCTCTTATGAGCCAATATGGTGAAGCTCAAGAAATGCTTGAGATCAAGGGTAAGATTGAAAGAGAGGATGCTATGGAAATTGCATCCTTGAAAGACAATCTTGAAGAAGAGCATGAGCTTAGTGTTTCTCTACAGCAACAACTAGAATCTATAGAAGAATCAAATGATGTAATTGTTGCTAAACTCATTAAAGAACGTGACCATGCAATTGCTAAATACAAAGCATGTAAGAAAGAAAAGGTCGAGCTTGGTGTTGGTCATTTTAGACTAACCGAGGAGCTAGAGAAGCTCTCCAAGGCCCACAAAGCATTGGAGAGTGAACACTCTACCCTCACTAAGTCGTATGAACAACTTCAAGCTCAACCGCCTAAAAATGATATGCCTATTTCCTCCACTCCCATTACT
This sequence comes from Puccinellia tenuiflora, assembly GCA_012064385.1. Taxonomy (NCBI): domain Eukaryota; kingdom Viridiplantae; phylum Streptophyta; class Magnoliopsida; order Poales; family Poaceae; genus Puccinellia; species Puccinellia tenuiflora. The sequence goes on along the minus strand of QRDG01000501.1, from coordinate 103,926 downwards.
TGTGATCATGCAAATATCATTGAGGAAAATGCTAGGTTGAAGATCAATCTTGCTAAGGCCATCTCCCTAGGTAAGAAACCGTTTGTTACTTCACAAAAAGGGAGAGTTGGTCTTGGGTTCGTTGAGGAGGAAAAGGAGAAAGAGAGCTTCATGAAGGATTCTAGACCTACTCAAGCAAAGAAGATTCCTCAAGAAAAGAAGATCCCTCAAGCTAAGAAGGTCAACATTGCTAGTGGTGGTGTCACAAGGGGCAAAACCATTAGTGATGACTTTGCGGGAAAGACTAACCCCACTATATTTTATATGTTGATTATTATGGAGATGTCTATGCTAAGTTTGTTAGTCCTAGAAATGTACCTATTGCTCGTTCTATTTGGGTTCCTAAGACCCTTGTTGCTAACAAAAGAGGACCCATTGAAAAATGGGGACCTAAATCAAAGCAATGATTTCTTGTAGGACTATGCTTCCGGTGGGTCAAAATGGGTTCTTCATAGTGGATGCACAAAACATATGACCGGAAGCAAGGAATTAATGACGGAGTTGAGACCAAATCTAAATGAAGCAACTGTCACTTATGGAGATCGATCAAAATCCGAGGTATTGAGCTTTGGCAAGGTGGTAGTCGCTAAGGACATCACCCTAGCGAATGGCATGCTTGTCAAAGACCTTGGTTTTAACTTACTTTCCGCTCGTGCACTTAATAAGATGGGTTTCGACGTCTTCTTTGATATTGATGTTGTGGTACTCTTGTGGAGCAAGACTCTAAAGGTCGCTTTCATTGGGTACGTCGAGGATGATTTTTTCGTGGTTGACTTTTCGGAGAAAACCACTTCAAATTCGATGTGCTTATTCGGAAAGGCCGACAAGGGTTGGTTGTGGCATCGCCGCCTAGCCCATGTCAACATGAGAACTTTGCAAAGTCTTCACAAGGGTGGCCACATTCTCGGACTAAAAGAAGATGTCTCTTTTGCCAAAGATTGTGTTTGTAGGGCTTGTGTTGAAGGCAAGATTCATGATTCTCCCCATCCTTCCAAGACTATCATCTCATCCAAGAGGATCTTGGAGCTCCTCCATGTGGATCTTTTTGGTGCCGTTCCCGAATCAAGTCTTGGTGGGAAGAAGTATTTTTTGGTGATTGTTGATGACTATTCAAGATTTACTTGGGTTTATTTCTTCAAGTCGAAGAGTGAGACCCAACAAACCATCATCGACTTCTCCATTGAAATGCAACGTCAACACAATGTTCCCATATTGGCAATTAGAAGTGATAATGGCTCCGAGTTCAAGAACTACACCCTCAATGAGTTTCTTAGTGAAGAGGGTATTCGCCATCAATATTCCGAAACTTATACCCCTCAACAAAATGGTATAGCCGAGAGGAAGAACCTGACTCTTATGGATATAGCAAGGTCCATGTTAGCGGAGTTTAAGACTCCGTTGAGTTTTTGGGCGGAGGCTATATCCACGGCATGTCACTCATCGAACCGGCTCTACTTCCGCAAAGGGTTGAACAAGACCCCCTATGAGATCCTCACCGGCAACAAACCTAACATCTCCTACTTCCGCGTCTTCGGTTGTAAGTGTTTCTATTTGATTAAAGGTTGTCGCTTAACTAAATTCGAATCTAAATCTCTAGAGGGTATCTTTGTTGGTTACGGTGCTGAATCCCACACTTATAGAGTCTATGATATAGCCTCACGGCATATCATAGAATCTTGTAGTGTGGTGTTCGAGGAAAATAACGGCTACCAAGTGGCGCAATTTCATGTTTCTGATGTAGATGATGTAATTCCTCAAGAAGCCATAAGAAGAATGGGTGTGGGATTTTTCCGCCCCGTTGAGGAACCCCTTGTGGCGGATCGAGAAGGACAATGCTCTACTCAAGTGGAGCCTTCATCTACTCAAGAAAATCTTGCCAATGAAGAGCCTATTGCACCAACCCAAGAGCAAGTTGAAGATCCTCAACCCCTTGATCAAGTTGCTATGCAAGAGCCCAACTCACCTATTCGTGATGCTACCCATGATCAAGACCTTGTTCAATCATCTTCTTCTTCCAATGGTTGAAGCCATGCCTAGTGAAGATCAAGGTCAACCTTCCGGTCAAGACGGAGACTCAAATGATCAAGATGATCAAGTGATTCCTCCAAGATGCAATGAGGATATCGAAGCCCGTCGTTGAGCAAGGGTTGCAAGAAACATGGAACTTCGTGAACATACTCTTGAGAAGCTGATTGGTGATGTGAAAGGCAAAGTGTCCACCCGGACACAATTGGCGAACTTTAGTGATCATCAAGCTCATATTGCCATGATAGAACCGAAGAAAGTGTCCGAAGCTCTTGAAGATCCGGATTGGTTGCATGCCATGCATGAAGAGCTCAACAATTTCGATCGCAATAAAGTTTGGAAGTTATTTGAGAAGCCAAAGGAGTGCCGCAATGTTATCGGTACAAAATGGATTTTCAAGAACAAGCAAGATGAGCATGGCATGGTTGTGAGGAACAAGGCTAGATTGGTGGCTCAAGGGTACTCTCAAGTTGAAGGAATTGATTTTGTAGAGACCTATGCTCCAGTGGCTCACCTTGAGTCCATCCGTATCCTTCTTTCTTATGCATCTCGTTATAACTTTAAATTGCAACAAATGGATGTTAAAAGTGCCTTTCTCAATGGACCTTTAAAGGAGTTGGTGTTCGTTAAGAAACCCCCGGGGTTCGAGGACCCCAACTTCCCTAACCATGTCTACAAGCTTGATAAGGTGCTCTATGGACTTAAGCAAGCACCACGTGCGTGGTATGAGCACCTTAGAGAGTTATTGTTAGACCGTGGATTTGAAGTTGGGCAAATTGATCCCACTCTTTTTACTAAGAGGGTTAAAGCGGAGCTTTTCGTATGCCAACTATATGTTGATGATATTATATTTGGCTCGTCTAACAAAGCTTTTAATGATGAATTTTCAAAGCTTATGACCGATAGGTTTGAGATGTCTATGATGGGCGAGTTGAAGTTCTTCCTTGGATTTGAGGTCAAGCAATTGAGAGGAGGGACTTTCATTAGCCAAGCAAAGTATATTCAAGACATGCTCAAGAGGTTTAATATGGCCGATGCTAGGGAGAAGAAGACACCTATGGATACCAAATGCCATCTACAACTTAACCCAAAGGGTATAGATGTGGATCAAAAACTCTACCGCTCCATGATAGGTTCGTTTCTTTACCTTTGTGCATCTAGACCCGATATTGTGTTGAGTGTAGGTGTGTGTGCAAGGTATCAAGCGGCTCCTAAAGAAAGCCACATGTTGGCAGTCAAAAGAATCCTACGATATTTGGTTCATACCCCAAGGTTTGGTTTGTGGTATCCAAGGGATTCATCTTTCACTCTTCGTGGATTCACGGATTCGGATTGGGCCGGTGATCAAGATGATAGGAAATCAACTTCCGGGGCGTGCCAATTCATTGGTAGGTCCTTGGTGAGTTGGTCTTCTAAGAAGCAAAATTGTATCTCTCTCTCCACCACCGAGGGCCGAGGCCGAGTATGTGGCCGCCGCTAGTGCATGCACTCAATTGTTATGGATGAGGCAAACTTTAAAGGAATACGGTGTCAATTGTGACAAAGTGCCTCTTTTGTGTGACAATGAGAGTGCTATCAAGATCGCCTACAACCCGGTGCAACACTCAAGAACCAAGCATATTGAGATTCGTCATCATTTCATTCGGGATCATGTTGCCCGTGGAGACATTGAGCTAGCTTATGTGCCAACCAAAGACCAACTTGCCGATATTTTCACGAAGCCACTTGATGAAGCAAGATTCACTTATTTGAGGAATGAGCTAAATATCGTGGATTCGAGGAGCTTGGCTTGACCATCTTGCTTACATACCTATAGTTTCAACTTCTATCTTGGTTTAGGTGTAGGCATGGATTTAGGGGGGGGGGGTGTTGTCCTAACTATTGGGCTCTCCCTCCCCTGATGATGCCTATATTAATGAATTCATTTGTCTACTCTATATTCAATTTCATGAATTGTGAGCTTAAATGATGAGTTTTGAGTGAGAACCCAAGATACATCTTCGCGGTGTCTCACTCTCCTTACTCATATATGGTGGCCTAGGCCACCGACCTCCGCGGTGAGGAGTTGCCTCTTAGTTTGTGTTTTTGTTCTTCTCTAGACCTATATGTGTCACTATGTGCGTGCGATGGAAAAACACTCATGTTTGGCCTTTTATTTTTGCATCTTGCAAACATGAGTGTAGTACCATATTACGATAGTTTGTTGTCCATCCTAAGCCCCAACTCTCCTAAAAACCCCTGGATCTAAATCTAAACATTAAATTATCCCTAAAAAACAAGCATCAAGTTTTCTGATAGGAGCGGTACTACCGGCGAATCGACCGGTACTACCGTCCCCTGCATTTTCCAGCCGCTTGAAAACTACAGCGGGCGGAAGTACCGCTGGCTCCACCGGTACTACCGGTGCGGCGCGATAAGTGATTTAAGGGCACGGGGCCGGGGAGGAAGTTAGGTTTCCTTTCTTACTCCTCCCGACCCCAAGTTCCTTCTCTCTCTTACCCAGCCGCCGGCCCTCCTCTAGGGCTCCATTGAAGCTCCTCCGGTGCTCCTCCTTCAGATCTGGTCCGAGGGAATCGATCCCCTCGACATCCTCCTCCATGGCCTCCGGTATTTGCCCTCTCTCATGCTCATTCTAGGCTTCACTATTTGAAACTAGATTTGATGTAGGGCAAGTTCTAGATGCACGATTGTTTGGATACAATCTTCATTGGAGCATTTCTTGGACCTATACTAGATGTGGTTAGTTGTCTAGAGTAGGTTTTTCGTGTAGATTGTGGTAGAAATCACTAGTACCGTGTGAAACCCTAATCACCCAGTTTCTCTCGGGCACGTGTGGTTGGGTGTTCCGTGGGGTGTCCCCGGGGTTCCTCTCGGTACTATTGATGTTCTCCCTATCCACACGGGTTAACTACTCTTTGCAACTATCTTGTTTTTATTGCGAATTTTCTGTCTTTCCTAGTTCCCTCCCTACCTTTGTGCTTACTTCTCAGGTTTCTCCTCCTCGGCTCGCAAGAAGCATCGCATGGTTGAGGAAGACATTGAAGAAGAGTCCGAGGTGATGCCGCAAACCAAGTCAGCCCGTCAGATCAACCTTGAGAAGAAGAAAAGTGCTGCTAGTTCAAGTGGGACTCCTAAGAAGACAGTGGCAAAGAAACCAAAATCAGTCTCGTTTGCTAATATGCCCGACAATGCGTACCGTGAGTATCGGATGACGAACCCCTACCTCATTCCTCGTCAAGCCAATGCCCGTAACCCCCGCTTCTACACCAATGATCAAGAGCTTGTGCATGATCAAATATATTTGGGCCAAAGGAATGTTGTGGTCCTTCAACATCGTCTCAACATTCCTCACATGACGTCTCCGAAGTTCCAAGCCTACTTTGCCGAAGCCTATGCCATGTGTGAGGAGTTCGGGCTGCTTGACATTATGGGGCTGCACCAGGACTATGATGAGCAGCTTGTTGGCCAGTTTTATGCTACTGTGCACATGGGAGATGAGAGGAATTATGTGCTTCGTTGGATGATCAAGGAAGAACCTGTGGAGTGCAGGTGGTCTGACTTTGCTGCTTGTCTGGGCTACCCTCGTACCTCGGGCTCAAATGGATGGACGGTTCATCATAGAGACCGCCCAACTTGCAGGGATGTGCTTCTCCCTATCACCATGGAAGGTGGCTCTCCGGGACAGACTGAGGATCTCAATCCTACCTATGAGATCATGTTTCGCATTTTTAGGGAGACGCTCACTCCTCGCGTGGGCAACTGGGACCAAGTTCATGGCTATTTGATCGATTTGCTCATTCAGTGACATGAGAGGAAGGGGTCCGGTGAGAATCTAGATGTGATGAATGTTATCTATGAGGAGTTGTGGCTCTGCATCATTGATAAGCGGGTTCCTATCTTTGCCCCCTACATTATGAAGCTCATTGTTGGTAGATGGGCCTTCCTCCACAATGGTGAGCGCCTTGATCATTCCCAGTCTGTGGTCCCCCACCTTGAGAAGAAGCTCCGCAAGAAACCTCATGTGCTTCCCGCGGACCGCCTTGGGAAAGGAAAGAAAGTGGCTGAGGCCCCAACTGAGGAACCGGGATGGTTCCAGAAGATCAAGTCCAAGTTTAGGGAGTCCTTCTGTTTGATTGATGACCGCATGTATGAGGCCCATGTGCAAGAAAAGATGAACCGCTTTCGTCAGAAACAGATTATGCGCAAGTTGGAGATCCCAGTTTCCGATGGCTCTGAAGAGAACATCACTCCCAAGGAGAAGTGGCTCGCCAATGGCCGTGTTGCTTGGTCCGATGAGGAGGAGGAGGAGGAGTGATCCTTTTTGGGACGCTTAGTGTCGCTCCTCTATTTTTGGTGTCTTGATGCCAAAGGGGGAGAAGTGCTTAGCATAGCCTTAGTCTCCGGGGCTTGCATGGGCGGGACACGAGTTTGCCTTCTTTGATTTGCCTCTTTATCTCGTGTTCCCATGAACTTTTAGTTTAATTTCGTTTGAACTCTCTATGCATCATGTGAGCATGTAACGTTGTTGAACTATTTTTTTTCATATGGTTATCTATGTCCTATCTACCCTATGAATATGTTGATATGTTTGCAAGGTTTCCAAAAGATAGGGGGAGCTCCTCTAGAGAGTCCGTTTATCTTTTGCAAACTATCTATGCTAAATAGTTGTATTGTCGTCAACACCAAAAAGGGGGAGATTGAAAGAACATGTGATACTGATGGCGGAGTTGACGGGGGAGAGTCTTCTCATGTATCCTTAGTGCGTTCCCCGGCAACGGCGCCAGAAAAACCTTTGATGACGGGATTGATGAGAGTGTTCTTCTCCCTCAACAACGCCAACAAGTACTCTTGATACCCTGAAAGGAAGATAATATATTAGGGATAGGTTGAGCCTCCAAGTGCAGAGTATGTAGAAGTGGTAGTTTTTCCCCAAGAAGGTGACTCGAGGGTTTAATATCGAACTCTCGGGGAATCAGTAGTGTGGGTTTTATCTTCTTGTCCTTCTCTAGATTTCCTGCAAACAAAATAGATTGCTTTGTGCCCTCAACCTCACCAAGTGGTTGTCAAGCACAAGGTGTGAGAATGATATTAAGATGATAATGAATGCAAAACAGTAAATAAAATGCAATGGCGGTAAATAAGTATGCAAGGATGATAGTAATGACGATGGATGGTATTTTTGGGGTTTTTATATGTGAATGCAAGAAGTAAAAGTGTTTTGTATTTTCTGATTTTAAAATGGCTGAATGTAAAGGATGCTTAAAAGTGGTTGGAAAGTTGTTTCTTATGATTAAAAATGGACCGGGGTTCATGGTTTCACACATGCACTCTCTCTTTAATATAGTGTGGCAAATGAGTAGACATAGATTTAACATATGAGATTGCAAATAAGGTTAATGACATGTTACTAATTATATGGGCATCACGTCCTAGCATAGAGACCTTTTGATTATTAGTCTCACTTATACTCCACCAAGATGTGAACTAAATCATGCACCTTAGTAATTAAGATAACATCAGAGTATAGCTTTAAGATTAATGACATGAAGTGAAAATAAACACATGATTGATCTAGTCTTAGGTAGAGGCATGTAACTCCTCCTACCCTACAACATGGTATTTTGGTTTATCCCTAGTGAGGTAACAAAGTAAGGTAAACACCCAATGGATCATGATATTAAGTTGTCAGCTTATCACTTCACCACCCCCGTTACTCCAACTAATGCACACGTTCCCCCACACACGCTCTAATAAACATGCTTGATCATAACAAGTATACAAGAACAGGGTACATAATATGCATCTACTTTCATAACTGAAATATAACATTGCAATCTCAACATATATTAACTCATAGAAAGATCCACCACAATGGTAATACAACGGTGACCGTAATCATGTTCAGCAGCTCATACGGTGCTAATTAGTGAACCTCAAGAGAGAGAGAGATACATATGCTACTGCCACAAACCCATAGTCCAGAGGTGGACTACTCCCTCTTCATCATGGAGACGGTGGAGATGTCGATGGAGAAGAAGGAGACCTCTCCGGCAGGGCTCCGCCGGAGTTTCCCCCCTCCAATCTTCAGCCTCCTGGTCTCTGTTTCTTGTTTCTCTCGTGTGGCGGCTCTCCTCTGGAAAAATGTCGGGGGACCTCTTATATAGGCGTTTTTAGGTCACGAGGAAGCTTCTGGGCGAAGGATCGATGCAAACGGGGCCACGAGGGCTGATTGGGATAGGCCCACATGGCCTAGTACTGTAGCCGCGTGGGACCCTCCCTTTTGGTCCTCCGGCCTCCGTTCGTTGACTTCTTTCACTCCTAAATCTTCTCCTTCCAAAATAATGACCCCCGTAAATTTATAGCTCATTATGACGTCGTTAAGGTCCTGAAACAAATAAGGAAAGAAATAAGGGTTTTCTGCCTGCGCAGGATTAATTCCATAAAAAGGGGATATCATCATAAATTACCAAAAATCATTAAATAACAGTAATATACCCCCTTATATGATGCAAATATGATTGGAATATGACTATTATAGTGCAAAGTTCATGTATGCATTTTAGATGCATCAACATCCCCAAGCTTAACTCATGCTCGTCCTCGAGTATGAAAGTGATAAAACTAACATGAACTTTGCAATATAATCACACATGGATATAAAAGATGATTGCTACTGCTACATAAAGTCAAATGATTCATTATTTCAAAGAAGTAGAAATATGCAAACAGTTTATAAAGTGATATCAAGTATTCACTGCATGGATGTTCAATGATAGTTCACAAGGTGCAACATAAAAGATAGTACTATGGACATTCTTACTTTTGCATACTTGTGGTCCATAGAGTGTAGAAAATCTGAATATAAAAGGTGGACACTTTGGAAATGATATATAAATAAGTAGAGGTAAAGCATGCACAAGTTTCATCTATCCTCCAAACTATTCTACTTAAGTTATTGAATGCAATGGTAATACTTGGTGTCAAGCTCTCATTCCCCTATCATAGCATCTTGAATGATTAAAGTTTACATGTGAAAGCAAATATGAGTAGTGGCCTTGATAAAGTAAAGGTTAGATGTCTCATGCCCCTTGAATACAAGTACCTACACCATGATTACTCAACTTGGGAAACAAAGCAAGTTTAAGTTATCTATCATTGTAAGTAATAACGTATCATCAAGAGTCTCAACTGGGGTACCTCTTGTCCCATGATATGGATCAAGCCCATATCAAAACAACAAGACAAACAAACATATTGAACAATCTCAACACCCTCTTTGTTTACCACTTGATATAGCTTTTTATTGTAGGGTGTATCACAGAGGGTTCAAAATAGCATGTAAGTAAATTTCCACCATGAATGATGCATGGCTTAGATTAGCGGCCCAGGTTTCTCTCTAACCATTTATACAAACTCATTTAAACTTAACTCTATTTCCACATTTATTTCGTCATGATAGGCATCCATAGACAAAAGTACATGATATCAACTAAACAAATGATGAAAAATGTTGAAAGCTTTGCATGTGACAACACATATGGGCTAACTCCCAACCTTAAACATTTATCAAGCCACTATCTTCATAATATTAATCAGAATGGTTCATCTTTTTGAATGCAATAAAAGTAAAGTGTGCATCAAGTTCGCGAGAGCTTTTTAACCAACTTTTACCATTACAATAAATAACATCATCATTTCATTTAGAGGTATAGATAACACAAATAACATGATAAACATACTTGGAATAGCATAAAGCTAATAGGTAGATATGGTGGACTCACTGGAAAAACTTGGGCTGAAGGTGTTTGAAACAAGTTTTTACTTGTTGAAATTTTGGGCTAGCAAAAGGGAGAAAGATGACCATCTAGATGCATGCACGAGTGTCCATAGAACTAACTAATTCATGTCAAACAAAGTGAAATAACATACATCATCAAAACATGAATAAAAGATAGCTCACGATAAAGCATTTGCAAATTATTACTCATAAAGAGGCTCATGAATCATGCAACTATATGTGTCATTAAAAATCAACTTAGACATCCCTTTTCCCAATACAATAAAAGCATGCAAGATATTTCAACCCAAATTTCCAATAGCATTCTCATATATAAAAGATAGTGTGGTGGTCTCACAAAATCAAAGCAAAACAAACTAAAAGACGCTCCAAGTTTATGCGATAAAGTGCAATGATAAAAAAACAGAAGTTAGACGTGTGCAAACCGAGAGTGTTTTGGTTCAATGGGGATGTTCACATCCCCAAGATTATGGTTTTCACCATCCTTGGATAACTCATGGTGCATCTCCTCCAATCCCTGTGAAAAAACTTCAAAACACAATTTCTCCCATTTCTTTTCTGTATGGTGATATTAGTAGAGATAAATAAACAAGTTTCTTGCTGCATATAATCCATGGATTAAAATTCATATAAATGACCAGAGAATGTATAATGTTGTATGCCTACTCATAAACTCAACTGGATCAACTCAATAGTGCATAAAACAATATGGGACAGAATCTATCCAAAAAAACTGCAGCAGCAAAACGTATATTTCTGTCCTACTTAAACTTGTCGAAAAAATCTGAAAACATTCAGACATACAAAGCATGAAATGTTGCAGTTACAGTAAAAATTGCAGCTCATTTGAAGTTACAGAATAGGAATGAAAAATCAAACCGTGCACAGACTCTGTGCAGGAATAAAATCTCCAACATAGAAATAGCAACTTTTTCAACCAAAATGGGTAAAACTTGGCACTTTATTAAAAATTCCAGAAACTAAACTAAGAAAACAATCTCTTGTACAGCAAGAGGACTCAAAGAAAATCCAAATAAAAGCAACCGGGTTGCCTCCCGTAAAGCGCTTTCTTTATAGCCATATAGCTAGGCTTACTTACTTGATGTTTTACCGAAGATGAAGCTCATGAGGGAGCTTAAAAGTTGTGCCCTTCATCCTTGGGAAGTGTTCCATGTATTTCTTGTGTGGAAACTAAAACTTCACATTCCCTTCCTTTGAATCAATGATAGACCCTGTGGTACGAAGAAAAGGTCTTCCCAAAATAATAGGACTAGAGGTTTTATTCTCCATATCCATGATTAGAAAATCCACAGGTATAAAAGTCATATGTAACTCTACCATAACATCACTTACTTTTCCTAAAGCATGTTTAATGGTATTATCAGCAAGTGCAAGTCCAATAGAGCATTTTTCAAGATTCTTTAATTCAAGTGATTCATATAATTCTTTAGATAAAACTGAGACACTAGATCAAGTATGGCATGGTGTGTCTCTTTTCCAATAGTTACTAGCACCTTGGGGATCCACACATCCCCGAGCTTAGGTGGTATCATAGCTTCTTGATTGTATCTAGCAATTTCTCTTTCAAGACATGATTAGCAATATAGGAACCAAAACCAGATTTGTTCACATCAATAGAAGGATCACTTGCAAATTTTTGTAAGGTAGATATTAATTCATGCAAGCTACAATTCTCTAAATCAAGCCAGGGATCTTTAACTTGTCCCGTCGTCACGATGACCCTTGGATAGTCTCATGCAAGGTAAAGGTTTAACCGCGCCCGCCCTGCCGGCTTTCCCCGAAAGAGAGCTAAATGATCAGGCAAGGGGTCGGACGGTACCAATGGCTAAAAACAGTACACCCCTGCAGGGTTTAATCTTTTTGAAAAGCCGTGTCCGCGGTTATGGACGACTTGGGAATAGACGATAAGATCATAGAAAACCTGAACGTAATTGATATGGCAGCTAGAGGTTGCATAATCAACGTGTGATAAAGGTTCATTTCCTCGAGGGTGATTCGAGGGAGTGCCTTGGTGGAGATGAGGTGCTTCTGGTTACAAAAGGGTTCGTTGAGAACCACAGATGAAAGTTTACTCTCTTACCCCTTTTCGGAAAACATTCTGAGTAGACGATGCAAAGGGTCCTGATGTCTTTTGAAATGGAAAACTAGCTTTATGCAAAACCAGCTACATTATACAGCATTAGAGCCTCCGTCAGCATCGGGCCTATATCGCCCTACTAATTCTTGCGAGTACGTTGTACTCAGCCTTGTTTTGTTGATTATTATTTGTTTCAGAGGAGGACGTCACCGAACTAGAAGGTGGGTTCTTTATTGACATCGACGAGTAGTCTGGGGTTCCCAGGTGGCATCTTGGGACGTCTCGGAACAGGCTGGCTGGGATATGTTATTGTAGGCCTCTTAGGCCATAATTTGGATCTTGTTGTTAGACAACTATATTTGCTTCCGCTTGATGTAATGGTGGGTCTGTGACCTCTGATTGTGATATTTCCTATCTTTATCATATATGAGTTGAACTATGATCTCTTGTGTCGTAGAGTCTGTGAAGTGCCAGTTGTTCCACAGTCTTGGTCTCTTTGCTATACGTGAAAGCGATGTCTGAGCTTATGGCATGATCGAGGTGTTGTGTGCCGATGATGTATTCCGAGCACGCCTGCCAATGAGTTTTGGCCTGGGATTGGTAAACCCAGTAACCCTCGATTGTGTAGCATGACCGGTTACACAACGTTTCACTGTATAGCTCTGGGGTCGGGACGCTACAAATTGGTATCAGAGCAGTACTGCCTGTAGGAAACCCGTTCTATTGGTCGATGTCGAGTCTAGTTGAAAATTATTTATAACCTAAAAATGAGTTGTGAAAACCTTCTTAGGATTCTTTTTGCTTCTTACCCAATTCGCTCTAACTCTGAGTCACCTTACCTCTATTTGTCTTAAAGTTGGGTCAAAGTTTAAGGTTCATCGGGGATGGGTTCTTACCGTCTAGATTAATTCATGAGTATCAATTCCGTTCCTAACTGTTGAACTGTTCTGTTGTTGCTACAGATGACACGTCCGGGGCTTTTGTCTGTCTGACTCGCTGTGAGGGTGTCCGCGGGTTTCCCGCCTTGTTTGCTGCGGCCTTAACCAGCCAAGGTTGCCCTTGGTACCCTGAGTACTTCGTGTACGAGGAGCACATGCCGTATGGACAGGGGCAATTCTTCTGCGAGGCCCGTGTCCTGACTCCGGATGGAGACGGAGTCCAGCACCAGAGTGTCGGTGTGGGCATGACCGTGGAGCAGGCTGTTCAAGAGGCTGCGTTCAATGGCCTCTCCGTGTACCGCGGAGACTGTGACTACCTAGATAACCCTAGCTCAGATTTCTATCAGTTTCTAGCTGCTGAGGCCGGTCTGGAGGGCTGCTATGTTGCTAGGTACTCGGACCCAGCGACCGAGCCAGACCACGGTCACCGAGCTCTTATCGAGATGGTCAGGGCGTTGGACCTTCGTGCCCGTCAGTGGTACCTATACACGGTGGCTGCCCGTGATAGTCACCGGAGCACTCTGATGGCCTTGGAGCCTTATGTCCATGCCGGGATACTTTCCCCAGATCTCCTCTCGCCGCTACCGATGGAACTTCCCAACTACATGAGCAGCCCGAGAGTGGGTGGCACCATTCCACCACGTGGACCTGCTCGAGACACCGGTGGCAACGTCCACACGCCGCCTTATGATCGTCAGCCGGCGAGTGCCCGCCGTTTCCGCACTCGCTCTGTGCATCTCCCGGCGAGTGCCCAGTACTTCTAGTAGACCGGTATCTACGGGTACCTTGTATCGTATCCTTGCCTTCCTGCGTGATGAGCAAGATACACACTATCTGTATTGGTTGCCTTTCGAATTCTAATTGTAGTATCGAACTAAAATACTTGTATCTTCAGTAATTTCCATTCGTGTAATGCAGACTAAGGCATTTGTAAGCTCGTATCTGAACCACCTAATGGGTTTTATTCCGACTGGCTTGTGTTGTCGTGTACCATTGTTTCCCTGCCATGTTGATGTGATGATACCTGTTTCCCTCGCTCAATCCTGATAAATTGTTGCCATTCGTATTCGCTTGTTCGGGTCTAAGCGCTTACTTGCTTCCTATCCATTTCGGAGAGAGATACTAACTATGTCCTTGTTCATATCTCCAGAATGGCTCCTACCCGTCGTGGTGAAAGCAGCAATCCTGACCCTCCGCCGCCACCCACTATGGCGGAGGTTTTGATGATTATTGAAGAGGGCCGAGTGCGCAACGAGAATCTGCTCGCGCAGTTGGTGCAGTAGGGTGCACGCAGGAACACTGAATGCAGTACCCTCACTGAATTCCTGAAGTCCCAGCCTCCCACTTTCGCTTATGCTAAGGAGGCCCTGGATGCTGATGATTGGCTTTATGCTCTCGAGCGCAAGTTCACTGCCTTGCATGTTCCAGCGGTGGAACAAGTGAACTTTGCCACCTACGTGCTGACTGGAGCCACAGGGTCCTCGTGGGAAAGCCATGTGTCCATGGTTGCGACTGGCCATACTTTCACTTGGACTGAATTCCGCACTGCCTTCCGTGCGGCTTACATTCCCCAGCCAATCATGGACCTGAAAAGGAGGGAGTTCCTGGAGCTGACCCAGGGACGCATGGACGTCAAAGCTTATGGGTGTGAGTTCAACCACCTCTCTCGTTACGCCCCCCGGGACGTGACCAATGATGAAGACAAGCAGTATCTGTTCCGCAAGGGACTGACTCCGCGACTCCGTCGTGAATTGCTGCCCTTCAAGTTCCAGTCTTACCAGGAGCTGTACAACCTTGCTCTCACTCTAGAGCAGGGTAGGAAGGAACTGGAGGTTTCCAAGAGGCCTTCGCAGGGGGACCACCAGGGCTCCTCTTCTTCCGAGGGCAAGAAGCGTCGGGTATTTGTGCCCTACAGCGCTATGCCTAAGGCGCCCTTCGCGCCAAAGTCTTCAGGGCTACCTCGACCTTGGGTGCGGCTGGAAGTGGTTTCCGCCCTCAGTTGCCTGCACCGCCGAGGCTCACCTGCTACAGCTGTGGCCAGCCCGGTCACTACTCAAGGGACTGCCCTGGGAAGGCACCTGCTACCGCAACACCTGTGCCAGCACCTTCTACACCCGCAGCCAAGGCTGTGAGTACCCGTGGCCACCTGAACCACCTCTCGGCCGAAGAAGCTGAAGAGGACCCCGGTGTTCTCATGGGTACGCTTCGAATTAATGATCATCCAGCTTCAGTCTTGTTTGACTCTGGAGCATCGCATTCATTCATGTCCATAGCCTATGCACACAACCATCAGATACCGTTCGTGAATATGGACAACCCTCTAGTGGTTAAAACCCCAGGTTCTAGTTGGCGAATTGACCGGATAGCTCCAGACGTCCAGATTACTATAGGCTATTGGTCTTTCCCTTTCCCGCTAATAGCCCTGAAGGCAAATGGTATATATGTTATTTTGGGTATGGACTGGCTAGTCAAATATCATGCTAACTTGAATTGTGCTGCCAAGTCGGTCACAGTGGTCCACCCAACTGTCGGGCTAGTAAGTTACTGGTCCCCTTCATCCGCAACCCCATCCGCTGCCACCCCTCTATCCCCGGAAATCAGCCTATGTTTCTTGGAAGGCACCACACCGCCTGAAATGCATGAGGTTGCCGTGGTGTGTGACTTCCCCGATGTCTTTCCGGAGGAGTTACCTGGCATGCCACCTGATCGAAGTGTGGAATTTGTTATTGAATTGGTTCCGGGAACTGCCCCAATTTCCAAAAGGCCCTACCGTATGCCAACGGAAGAGCTAACTGAACTAAAGAAGCAACTTGATGAACTGCTGGAAAAACAATTCATCCGTCCGAGTAGCTCACGTTGGGGCTGCCCGGTCATCTTTGTCAAGAAGAGGGATACAAATGTTCCTCGCTTGGTTGTTGATTACCGCCCTCTGAATGCGGTGACCATCAAGAACAAATATCCTATTCCCAGAATGAATGACCTGTTCGATCAGCTAGCTGGTGCAAAGGTATTCTCCAAGATGGATCTGAGGTCAGGCTACCATCAGATAAAAATCAGAAAGGAGGATATTCCAAAGACGGCTTTCACTACCCGTTATGGGTTATATGAGTACACCGTCATGTCTTTCGGCCTCACAAATGCTCCGGCTACATTCATGAGGCTGATGAACTCCATCTTCCACGAGTATCTCAACAAGTTCGTCATAATTTACATTGATGACATTCTTGTCTACTCCAAAACCGAAGAAGAACATGCGGAGCACCTTCGGCTAGTTCTGACCAAGCTTCGTGATCATCGTCTCTATGCCAAGTTCTCTAAGTGCGAGTTTTGGCTATAGGAGCTCATTTTCCTTGGTCATGTGGTGTCAGCTACTGGAGTAGCAGTTATACCTGACAAGATTCAGTCAATCTTGGATTGGCCAACTCCCAGGTCCGTCAAAGATATCCGAAGCTTCCTTGGGTTCGCGGGTTATTATCGCCGATTCATCGAGGGCTTTTCCAAAATAGCCAAAGCCTTGACTGACCTACTCAAGAAGAACAAACAGTTTGTGTGGTCAGACAAAGCTGAAGAGAGTTTCCAAACCCTCAAGGTCAAGCTCACTACCACACCGGTGCTTGTCCTTCCCGACACCGCCAAAGACTTTGTGGTCTATTGTGATGCATCACTCCAAGGCTTGGGCTGTGTTTTGATGCAAGAAGGCCATGTCGTAGCCTATGCCTCCCACCAACTCAAACCTCATGAAGTCAACTATCCAACTCATGATCTAGAGCTTGCTGCCGTGGTTCATGCTCTGAAGCAATGGAGACCCTACCTGTTGGGCAACCATTGCGAGATCTTCTCGGATCATCAAAGTCTGAAGTATCTCTTCACCCAGCCCGATATGAATCTCCGACAGAGAAGATGGTTGGAGTTGATCAAAGACTATGATGTGACCCTCAATTACCAGCCTGGCAAGGCAAATGTGGTTGCCAATGCGCTGAGTCGCAAGTCTTATTGCAACACCCTGATGATTGAGCGAGCTCAGCCCGCTCTTCATGAAGAATTCACACGTTTGAATCTGGAGATTGTTCCCTCCGGATATTTGGCTAACCTCGAGATCAAATCAACTCTCGAGGATGATATCAAGGCCGCCCAGCAAATTGATGCTGAAATCTTAGAGATAAAAGAGAAAATAGCTAGTGGGAAGGCTAACTGTTTTTCTGTTGATGACAACGGTGTCGTCTACTTTGGTAACCGTTTGGTGGTGCCCAAGAGTGGAAACACAAAAGAGTTGATCCTCTCCAAAGCTCACGAGTCACCCATCTCTATTCATCCGGGTAGCACCAAAATGTACCAAGATCTTCGCCCCCAATTCTGGTGGTCTTGCATGAAGCGCGAGATCGCCGAGTATGTTGCTGAATGCGACGTCTGTCGCCGAGTGAAGGCTGAACATCAAAGGCCAGCTGGTACTCTCCGCCCTATAGCCATTCCCGAATGGAAGTGGGATGAAGTTGGTATGGACTTCATTACCGGATTCCCAAGGTCTCAAAAGGGGAATAATGCCATCAGGGTCATCATCGACCGTTTGTCAAAGGTCGCCCACTTCCTTCCGGTCCGTGATGATATTCGAGCAAGCCAACTTGCTGACTTGTATATGGCCCGTATTGTTCCTTTGCATGGGGTTCCACTGAGGATTATCTCAGACCGTGGTAGTCTGTTCGTGTCCAAATTCTGGCAAAGCTTCCAAGAGGCTCTGGGAACCCGCCTCAAATTCAGCACCGCCTATCACCCTCAAACCGATGGCCAAACTGAAAGGGTGAACCAAGTTCTGGAGGATATGATTCGGGCTTGTGTTATCTCCTTCGGCAAGGGTTGGGAAAAATACCTTCCCCTCGCCGAATTCTCCTACAACAATAGCTATCAAGCCAGTTTGCAAATGGCTCCCTTTGAGGTCCTTTATGGGAGAAAATGCCGAACTCCTCTCAATTGGTCTGAAGCCGGAGAGAGATCACTCTTCAGTCCTGATGTGATCAATGAGGCAGAAGAAAAGGTCCGTGTCATTCGAGCAAATCTAAAGATTGCTCAGTCCAGACAGAAAAGCTATTATGATAAGCATCATCAGGAGGTTCACTATGAAATTGGTGACAAAGCCTATCTTCGGGTCTCTCCCCTCCGAGGCGTTCGTCGTTTCGGGATCAAGGGAAAATTGGCACCTCGTTTTGTCGGTCCTTTCACTGTCCTGGGTAAGTGAGGTGATCTATCCTATCAGCTCGAGCTCCCAGAGAATTTCCCGGATGTGCATGACGTGTTCCATGTCTCTCAACTCCGTCGTTGCTTCAAAGATCCTATTCGTGGGGTTAATCATGAAGAGTTGGACATTCAGGAGGATCTGACTTACCGTGAGCATCCTGTCCGCATCTTGGATGAAGCGGAAAGGAAGACTCATAATAAATCCATCAAGTTCCTCAAAATCCAGTGGTCTAACCATTCTAAAGACGAAGCAACCTGGGAACGTGAAACTAGTCTTCGTCAGGAATACCCCGCCTTCTTCACTCAAGCCTAGAATCTCGGGACGAGATTCCTGTAAGGGGGGTAGAGTTGTAACAGCCCCACTTTTGGTACCTGAAAATATGAGTAAAATTTTCACTTTTTGCATCTCATTTGCATCATGGCATCCCTCATTCATATTTGCTTCACATGAAATAAAGGAGCAACAATTAAGAAACCAAATATGATGATGTGAATGGTGAACAAACGCTCAATTTAATTTCTCATATTTGTCCAGGAAGTTCCTACAACTACAATTATAATTGTTGCCAAATTTAATGCAATGACAAATGCAAATATTTGAATAAAGCCCTAAAATGCAAGAGGGCAAATTCTGAAAGGTTAACACATGAAATGTTTTTCAAATGGGCTGCAAATTTTACCATAGGTTCCAAGTAATATATTATGGCTCTGCGAAATTTTCCAGAATTTTCAAAAATAGTTAAGGGCCTCAATTAAATACCTAAAGCCTGCTGGATTATCTGAAAACTAGAAAAGGATAAATCACTGACAGTGGGTCCCCACTGTCAGCACCATCTTCACTGTGGCGACAGGGGGAACCCTGGCGCCATGGCCGCGCCCCACCACGGCCTTCACCGCACTCCTCCTCGCGCCTGCCCCCCTGGAGGTTAAGAAGGACTCCTCGACGCTTTGCTCCTCCTCCCCCTCCTTTTCCCCCCGTGCCGAAACCCTAGCCGCCAACCCGCCATGCCCGTGACCTAGCTGGACGCCGCCGCCGCATCGCCGTCGACCGGAGCCTCCCCGGGACCAGCTGAGCTCGCCATCGTCCTCGCCTCGTCGTCTACGTCCTTCGGCTAGGAGGAATCGGACCCGGAGGCTGGGAATCGTCGCCACCGTCCTCGACCTCTTCCGCGCCGGCCGAGCTCCGCCGAGCAACTCGCCGTCGTCTCCGGCCTTCCCCGACCTAGCCGTCCATGCCAGCGTACCCAGGGTGAGCCGGGCTACCTCCTGGACAGATTCTCCTCGCCCCTCTCCCTCTGGTTCGCCGAATCGCCGTAGGCCGAAACCGCGCCGCCGCCGTAGCTCGCCGCCGGAGCTCCTCCGATGACCATATGGTCACGCACCGCCGCCACCTAGGTCGTCTCAGCGCGTAGAGCACGCCTGTACCCTCCGTTAGGGCTAGATCGACGCGTAGCGACGGATGCGTCCTCGCCGTTGCCGCCGGTCACCGCGCGCGTCGCGCCGGTCCTGGCCCCTGCGCCGGTCAAACCTGCTTGTGGCCCCTTGGGCCGACGTGGATGCCAGCGTGGCCCGGCCCCGCCGGTCAGCCACTGTGGCTAGCACAGCCCGGGTACAAAACGTTTCGGCCATTTTCTGGAATTAAAACAAAATGACAGAAATTGTGTTAAACTTTGAAATTGCATATCTTTTGAACCATAAGTCCAAAAAATGCAAATAATATACCAAAATGCTCAGGAAGAAAATGTCCATCTGTTATTGCCATTGGTAGAATTAATTGACCAAAATAAAATGCCTTTATTTAATAAAAACAGAGATGGCAGATTTAATTCAAATTTTGGAAATTGCATAACTTGAGTTCTACTCATCCAAAAATTATGAACAAGCTCTCAAAATGTTCAGTGAACAATGATCTACAATTTTATGTAATTTGATATACTTTTAGATGTAATATTGGTGCTGTTTAATAAAAATAGGTAAAATGGAAGAATTAAATCAATTATTAAAAATATCATAACTTGATGAATATTAATTCAAAAATTACAAATGATATATCAATTTGATCAGCAACTCAAATGCTATCTAGACATGTTAATGTCACAGTAGGAAAATAAATTTTCCTTTGATGTTTCGAATTGGTTAAAATGATTTAAATCGCATAACCGTTTAAATCACCATTTCTTCATCGTTACTCGAAAAATTGCAAACGAAGTACCAAATTGATCAGTAGAACAATATCTATCTAATAATGTCATTTTCATGCATTTAGGAACCATAATTCAGTACTGGACATTTTGAATAATAATAATGCAATTCACTAAGTTAAATATGGAGTTTTGACCCGTTAATTGCGATATTTATTTTAGGGGTTCCATTTAACTTGTGGGACATGCCCAATATGAATTCAGTGCATAAATTGACCATCTCATCATGATTGTGCATTGCACCTTGTATTCGTGTTATTTATTTCGTTTCTTGTTATTGTTGTGTTTCATTAGATTCAGGAGTCGAGGTTCCACCACAATACCTCGACGATCAACGCGCCCAGTACTATCAGCAAGGCAAGAACTAACCTAACCTTCTTGGCATCTAGCATCCAATTGTTTTTACAAACTTATTTTATCCACCATAATATTGCATGCGATTCAAATGTCTCTTTGGATCAAGATGTAGAGTATCCTATGAATGCATGTTTATCCCCTGAACCATCACATGCTTCCCCTCCTATAAACTCTAGATTTGATGTGTTGGCCGGAGACAAAGATATAATGGTGGTATTTATATGCTTAGCTATTCTTAGCCATGCTTAGTCATATGCTAGTTATGTCCGTTGATTAAATTCCATACTGATGATGTTGATGGAATGATTTGGGCATGGTGGATACGTGTGATGCTTAATTAAATTGCTAAGAAGGCTGAGATGAGTTGCCATCGGCGATGGTGTTTTGTCTCGTTCCTGCCCCTAGGTGCGAGTTATTTACCTCTTGAACCAAGACTAGCGTGCTACCAACAGTGGGGGTATGAGCCCCTTACTAACTGAATAACTTGTGCGGGCGTATCCAAGGGTCCTCTAGTTTGCGCTTTCCATTTGCGAGTGTGTGGTCGGTGATGATGGTGATGATGATGTGATGAGGATGGTGGTGATAGGAGTGGCGATGGGGCAGGGTGTTGAAATAGGCACTGAACTTGTCTCGTCGTCACGATGACCCTTGGATAGTCTCATGCGAGGTAAAGGTTTAACCGCGCCCGCCCTGCCGGCTTTCCCCGGAAGAGAGCTAAATGATCAGGCAAGGGGTCGGACGGTACCAATGGCTAAAAACAGTACACCCCTGCAGGGTTTAATCTTTTCGAAAAGCCGTGTCCGCGGTTATGGACGACTTGGGAATAGACGATAAGATCATAGAAAACCTGAACGTAATTGATATGGCAGCTAGAGGTTGCATAATCAACGTGTGATAAAGGTTCATTTCCTCGAGGGTGATTCGAGGGAGTGCCTTGGTGGAGATGAGGTGCTTCTGGTTACAAAAGGGTTCGTTGAGAACCACAGATGAAAGTTTACTCTCTTACCCCTTTTCGGAAAACATTCTGAGTAGACGATGCAAAGGGCCCTGATGTCTTTTAAAATGGAGAACTAGCTTTATGCAAAACCAGCTACATTATACAGCATTAGAGCCTCCGTCAGCATCGGGCCTATATCGCCCTACTAATTCTAGCGAGTACGTCATACTCAGCCTTGCTTTGTTGATTATTATTTGTTTCAGAGGAGGACGTCACCGAACTGGAAGGTGGGTTCTTTATTGACATCGACGAGTAGTGTGGGGTTCCCAGGTGGCAGCTTGGGATGTCTCGGAACAGGCTGGCTGGGATATGTTATTGTAGGCCTCTTAGCCATAATTTGGATCTTGTTGTTAGACAACTATATTTGCTTCCGCTTGATGTAATGATGGGTCTATGACCTCTGATTGTGATATTTGCTATCTTCCTCATATATGAGTTGAACTATGATCTCTTGTGTCGTAGAGTCTGTGATGTGCCAGTTGTTCCGCAGTCTTGGTCTCTTTGCTATATGTGAAAGCGATGTCTGAGCTTATGGCATGATCGAGGTGTTGTGTGCCGATGATGTATTCCGAGCACGCCTGCCAATGAGTTTTGGCCTGGGATTGGTAAACCCAGTAACCCTCGATTGTGTAGCATGACCGGTTACACAACGTTTCACTGTATAGCTCTGGGGTCGGGGCGCTACATCGATGGAGAAGAAGGAGACCTCTCCGACAGGGCTCCGCCGGAGTTTTCCCCCTCCAATCTGCAGCCTCCTGGTTTCTTTTTCTTGTTTCTCTCGTGTGGCGGCTCTCCTCTGGAAAAACGTCGGGGGACCTCTTATATAGGCGTTTTTAGGTCACGAGGAAGCTTCTGGGCGAAGGATCGATGCAAACGGGGCCATAAGGGCTGATTGGGATAGGCCCACGCGGCCTAGTACTATAGCCGCGTGGGACCCTCCCTTTTGGTCCTCCGGCCTCCGTTCGTTGACTTCTTTCGCTCCTAAATCTTCTCCTTCCAAAATAATGACCCCCATAAATTTATAGCTCAGTATGACGTCGTTAAGGTCCTGAAACAAATAAGGAAAGAAATAGGGGTTTTCTGCCTGTGCAGGATTAATTCCATAAATAGGAGATATCATCATAAATTACCAAAAATCATTAAATAACAGTAATATACCCCTTATATGATGCAAATATGATTGGAATATGACTATTATAGTGCAAAGTTCATGTATGCATTTTAGATGCATCAGATACCCCCATGTGATTTTGATGTTGACAACAATACAATTAAGTACTCTAATGTTGAATCTCAGCTGTGCAGGAAATCTAAAAGAATCGTCACGAGAAATGCTTCAGTTTGGTGGTTCTGGGGTTTACCGGAAGTACCGGTCGTCCCAGCGGTACTACCGCTCGGAACTTCCAGAGGTACTTCCGGAGCCCAGTACCGCTTACGAAAGTTGGGTACTGGACTCAATGGAAGTAGCACCGGAAGTAGTACCGGAACTACCGCTTTACCGGAAGTACCGGTCGTCCCAGCGGTACTACCGCTCCGAACTTCCGGAGGTACTTCCGAAGCCCAGTACCACTTACGAAAGTTGGGTACTGGACTCAACGGAAGTAGCAGCGGAAGTAGTACCGGAACTACCGTTAAACCGGAAGTACCGACGCTCCCAGCAGTACTACCGCTCGGAACTTCCGGTGGTACTTCCGGAGTCCAATGCCGCTTAAGAAAGCTAGGTACTGGAATCAATGGAAGTGGCACCGGAAGTTGATCCGGTACTACCGCTAAACCGGAACTACCGCTGCGGCGGGTTGAAGGAAGTTGACTGAAGACCGTTGTCTGAAGAATGAAAGGAAGACCGGAAGTACCGGCCCTCCTGGCGGTACTTCCGGTGCTGCGGGACTAGAGCGCCCCCAACGGCTGGACGGAGGGAGGGCTATTTAAGGAGGGTGTCTTCCTTCTTTGATAGCTAGCTTTTGAATTCTCTCTCCTCCATTAATGCCCAAAAAGCTCAAAGCTGAAATTCGATAGATCTCCCAATCCCTCCACCCAAACTTGTTGATCTTTGGAGGATTGAAGGAGAAGGCCCGGATCTACATCTTCACCAAGCCGTTCTTCATTTCCCGCTCATTCACTTGAGGATTTTTGCTTCTAGGGTTAGCATTGTGTTACCCTAGAATTCTTGTGCTCACTACTTGTTGTAATTATGACAGATGTGTTGATTTGGGAGCCCCCAATTAAGTTGTGGGTGTGTGCCCCAAAACATTGTAAGGGCTCCGGATTCCGCCTTGAATGATTCCGATAGTGGAAGGTGAACCAAACCCTTGGGTGCGGTTCATCGGAGAATAGGGTGAGGCCTTTGTGGCATCTTGAGTAGGCCTCTTGTGGTGAGCTCACACACCTCCAACGAGACGTACTCCCTTAACAAGTAGGAACTCGGGAATACATCCTTGTCTCCGCGTGCTTCTACTTTCGGTTATCTCTTTCTCTTAGTTGTCTTTACTTGTATTGTATTAATTGCCTAGTTGCTTCAGTTTGCTCTTCATATAGGTAAATTCACCGTAGTTGCATGTAATACCCCGCAGTTTAGAGAGTTGAAAGGGTAGAAATAGAATTTGTGCATTCGCATAGCATGCATCTGAAAATGCGGGAAATTTTCGCGCTTTTAAAACAAAAGAGACAAAGTGATCGATGTTTCGCTCGACTCGATGAGTTAGGGTTTAGATCATCCTGTCAAGTGCAATAAACTTCGAGATGACCTTTATACCAAATTAAATTGAAATCAGAAGAATAATAGAAGAGTCAGTTATCGCTCGACAGACTAATTAGTCGATTCTCGAGGTGTGAGGATCTTCGACATAACCTTCCCTAATTCTCGACACTTTGAACACACTCAAATAATACCGTTAATCTAATAAACCTTTTATCACATAATATCATCCATTCATACATGAGCTCAAAACAACAAGTTATAATATATCATCTCATCCTATCACAACAATTCATATATCTTCAGGAATAAATCCCAAATTAGAAAGTTACAAGTAGAACTCACACAAATCATCAAATGTCAACACATATAGGATCTTATCAAGATAAATACATTAATCATCACTCCATATCTTAATTTATCAACACTCATGATCATATATGGATAAATGTATCAAAGATAACATCACACACAAAGGATCAATATTTATCTCATCATCTTACCTCACATATATTTCAAAAACAAAGATCAAATATTCAAAGAGAGAAGATACAACATCTATAGGATCATATCATTATATAACTCACATACTCCACACTATCAAGTTCCAACTCATCTCCAAATACAAATAAGAAGTCAAATGTTAAAATTCTAATGAAATTCAAATATGATCATTTACAATATCGTATCAAATCCTTATCCTACCATCATATCAACATTTGGACATTCCAATCCAATAGTTCAATGTCCAAAGTATAAGTGTTACACAAATACAAATGGGATTTTATACAAACTTTACAATTTGAATTGAAAGAACAATTAGTACCATATATACAGAATATGTACATATCTCAAATAAGAGAAAAGAACTTGCTAAAGAATAAAATAAACTCCTAAACTAAATCTTGATCTACATCCTGATCATCTTATTCTTTGCTCCAATCTTCAATTCCTGCAAAATAAACAAAACAAGACAGCAAAGAAGAAAGCAATACTTTGTTCTTATCAACTTCTCCAGTAAATAAAATCTTGTGATATTCAATTGCTTTGAGTGTTATAGAAGTAGTTTGGTAACAGGGCCTGATCAACCTTGTTAGCAAATTATTTTTGTATGCATAAAGCAATTGGAGGTCATATAACCAACTCAAGTGCATCTAAAATTAAATAAGGACAAAAGAAAAGTTTCTGTTAATTAAAATGTTTGCCTTCACCACAAGGGAGAGGCAATTGATGTTTGGAACTCGACTTCAGGAAATTAAGAACTGATCTTAACATCCAATAATTGACTAGAGGGATTAATCTCAATCTTAAGGCAACATTGGATCATGGATCATACATGGAATATTTGGATCATTTGAGACATCATGGATCAACTAGGCAACAAGAAGGCAACAAGGGACATGATCCATTTGAGCAAGATACAAAGGCAACATGGGACAAAGGCAACTAATATTGATCCATGTTTATTATCTTAGGCAACAAAGGCAATTAGTCAATCCCTCTAATCTAGTCAAGTTCCTAATAAAAAGAAAGCTCACATTCTCATATTTCTCCAATGGTATTAAATTACCAAGGAAGAAAGTTAAATCATTAAAGCCCACAAATCTGAAATTCAAAGCCCACTTGATCACCATCCATATTCCAAGGCCCATATAGGAGAATTAGCCCACAAGCCCATCTAGTAACAAAAGCCACTTGGCATGCCCAAAAATAAATCCTACAAGAGGATAATACCAAGCATGAGAGGGATAAGCTTGCCACATAGGAGAGTTATCCACAAGCAAAATATCTAGCTCAACTTGAACCCCAAGAAATGCCTTTGCATGAGGAGTCAACAACCAAGCACCTTACTCACCCATGCAACGCAAGAGTCATCTAGTTGTGTGGCAGCACCACAACAACCAGCCAGCACTATATAAACACCACAACAGCCATCCTAGCAAATTCATTTTCCCACAAAGCTATTTCTAGCAAGCAACTAGCCGCACCAGCAGATCCAAATACCAGCAGTTGTCAAGCAACAGACAAATAGTACCAGAATAGTACACAAACAGGGCAACTGTTGTACCAGCAACTGTTCTAGCACAAACATATATCCCAGCGTACCATATGCTTCTTTCATCAGCCAAACCATCTACCAGCAGTACACTATTGTTTCCCCATCATTAAAACTATTCTCAGATCAGTCTTGAATACAAGAAAACCACCAGATCTTTAGAACAACTAGGAAATAGGTCAAGCAGCAAGGAGGAGCAGGCTAGCCACAAGACGCAGGTTATCATCATTTTCCAGAAGACCAAGCTTCTCTTCAGCAGCAGGTTGCTAGGACCTAATCTCATATAGCATCTGCTCATATCTAAAGATGAGGGGAAAGAGAGGAGAGGGGTGCAGTAGTCTGTGTTCTTATCGGAACCACGTCCAACATGGATTTTGCTAAAGAAAGATGAGAGGGAAGTGCAGCATCTATTCTTAATAAATCACACACGAGCCAGTGCACCAGGAGACTGGATGAGCTGAGCAATAGCACATATGTCCACTAGAAGAAGCACAAGAAAGCATAAAAAGATTTCCAAGCCCTAAATAGCTAGCTAGCTACGGTGTAACTCCTTGGGAGGCATCATAGCAAGCCAAGCCAGCTATTCAAGCTCTAAAAATCATTTCAGTCTACTGGAAGCAACAACAAGTAATCATACAGCAAGAATACAAGAAACAAATCACCACAGATATTCCTAACATCATTTTAGCTCTATCTATAATTCTCTAAAGCTTATCTAGAAGGGAAGAGATCCACCAAGCTCATTTACACACTAATTCACCTAAAAATCTTTAGGCAATGCACAGTTAAGCATGATATCAAGTCCCCGAATCCATTTCTTTTCACACAAAATTCTATATCTCTGCTATCTAAAAATTCTCTTAATCCTATTCTTCACAGAACACTAATTAACTAAGCTATAAACCATCTAAGATAACAAAGGCATCATCAACAAAGCATGTTTATAACATAAGCATCAGTTTTGCTAAGTGCCGGTGAGGAGAGCATGCGCAGCATAGCAGCTAGGCTAGATCAGAGAGAGAGATCTAGGAGGGAGTTGAGAGCAGAAAGGAGGAGGAAGAAGAATCACCTGACGCCCATGGCCGTAACTCCAAAGACGACGGAGCAGTGCCCGTGTGGTCTGTGGAGGAGGGCCAGAGGAGAAGCGAGCACCACAGCACCACACCACCATCGTCGCAGCAGCATCACCATAGCCGCACCAGCACCACACCACCACCAGACCGGCGACGCCGGGGTTGCATCCATCTGAGAGCCATCCCGCCGGCGTCGAGGTTGAGGTAGGCGACACAGAGGCGAGGTCGAGCAGGAGGTGAGCCGTGCTCGTGGAGAAGAAGGAGCAGGGCTCACGGGTGTCGGGGCAGACGGCCAGGAGCTCGAGGGAAAGTGCAGAAGACATGGCCGGAGTGGCGCCAGCAGGCAACGGCGTCGGAGAAGGCTGGCGGCGACCAGGGCAGAGGATCGGCCGTGGTGAAGCTAGGGTTAGGGTTTCCATAGGCAAGCTTGATTAGAGCACGCAGGGAGTGAATCCAGGAGGGGAACCGGGGGTATAGGAGGTGGCGGAGCAGCGCCAGAGAACGGCGACGATGGAGGCGGCCGGAGCAGGCCGGAGCAGGCCGGAGCAGAGGGTGGCGACGGCGGCGTCCGCGAGCGTGGGATAAAGGAACGAGCAACACTCGGGTGCAAGAGAGAGAGAAAGGAGTAGCTCGGTGTTGCCACGTAAAATTGCCGCGCAACACCACGATATTGTCGTACTTTCGTGACGACGGACGATTGCTTTCCGAGCAAAGCAACAAAGATCTCCTCGCTTTCGTGGAGGAGAGACGACCGCTTTTCAGCGCAAAACGGCAAAGATCGCCAAACCCTAGGGCTGCTAGGGCTCGGTGGTAGAAGAACGATAAGAAAAATAAAGATACGTAAAAAGTAGATGTATTATTGGATGGATGTCGATTGGGGGCTTCAATCGGCCATGACCTTGGTATTTAAGGCCGCAGGACTTAGCGTATAGGAATAGAACTCTAAAACTGAACCTAAAAGATCTATCCTCTCTTGATTCGGTTACGTACACTCTCTAGCACTTACATATTCTATTCCATGCATGGCATGTCACGTACAAATACCTATGGCCTTACAAGGAAATAATAAGATATTCCAGCCACAATGCTAATCGTATCAGCTAATGCAGATCTCGTACGCCTCATGCATCACCATACAAGATTTTCCTTATACGTTTGCTTAAATGACAGTGTTTGCAAACCTGAAACTTGATTTGCCATCTGAAGCCGGCCGGGACTTGTCCTAGGCATCAGGGCATTAGCTCGATGTATTCCAGAACCTGCCGAGGATTTGGCCTAGCTTGCTGTAAATCCATGCAAAACTTCATATATTGGTCTTCAAGAAATAACTTTGTACGCTTGCTCTAGTCGTGGTATTTGTACTTGAATCTCATCCAAACTGCATTTTGAACTAAACAGCAAGTCCAAATATATATGTCAAACCAATAATCTCAGCATAATCATTTACGTCATAATTTGGCTTATAAAATGCCTAGCAGCCAAATTATACCTTCAACACATGCCCCCCTGTTTTTCGGTAAAACTTGTGTGCCGAAAAATACCTTGCACCGATTTTACTCTCCACAACGATCTTCATTGGTTTTCACCCAAGCCTTCCAGAATAATATGACTGACCCGTTCGGCAATAAAAATCATCACCAAATAATGCGTACTTGGAGGTCCCCTGCCGAACAGTCATATTCAACCTTTTTTCAAATTCTGCATGTATTAACTGTACCTGCACTAGATCTTTTATTAGTAGCCGAAGTAATAAACTTCAATCCGGCCTTACCTATGTTGGCAAAACAAAACATCGGCCCTTGTGGAACATTAAACAGCCGAATGTTTATTGAGCCAATTTCTTTCGCTTTTCAGTTTTCACGTCTAGAGATATGAGCAATGACAAAGTAATCTAAGGTTAAAATTACATCTAGACATGCACCAAAATAAATAACAAGTGATTCGTCGAAATTGGTAAACCATGAACATTGTTGCATTACTGACAACGAATCACTAGAAGCCTCAATAGTTGTAGCACGAATAGACAAGTCATATTCGGCTGTATAGTTTGTGCAAAATATTGTAAGCAACATGAGACTTCGTAAACTAGGGACGATGGTATCACATGACATCAGCCATGATTAGATAATCATCTCAGGGCGATAAAAGAAATATCGGCCTTATGTATAATCCATCCACCAAAGTATGCATAGCCGAAATAAATAAAACAACAAATCTGATTATGCACTTCCAATATTTCGGCCTATTGGATTAGTAACAAAATTGCAACTAATCAAATGAATAATGATTTGGTAATACCCTTTCATGATGTAAAGAATTATGATACATCCATGGATCAAAATAAGCCCATGGAGGGTAATCAATCATACCTGGTGATGAATTCCATGACATAGGCATTAATGGTGGAGTAGAATAATATGGATGATGTGCTGGCCGAAACCTTTGATGGTGATTCAGAAATCTTCGGCCTAATCGCTTGTTGGATTTATCATTTTTATTCTTCACCCTTGTCACTTGGTTTGCAACAGGAGCTTGCACATCCTCCCTGTCTTGAGGTCCTCTCTTAGGAACCCATGCCATGTTCTTTCTCTTTAGCTTTTCAGCACTAAGCCGTTTCAGTTTCTTTTCTTGCCAGCTTGATAAACCGAGTGGGCATCTCGGCTGTGGTTTTGTTGTGCTTAATGGCAATTCTTTTCTAACCTTGGGCACTTTCAACTCTGCTCGTTCAGATTTGGCAATTGGGTTTTTGAAAGTTACTTGCTTCACTTCCTTGCCTTTAGTAGCCAAAGTCAACTCAGCTGGCTTTTCATTATTTGGAGCTAAATCTGAATCAGCGCACTTGCGTCCATCCTTCTTGACTCGGTAAACTTGCTTGACCACTTCTTTCTTTACCCATGAGCTCTGGACCGATTCATTTTTAACGAAACGGTCTTTGACACGTGATTGTTGATCAATTGTTGATCTTCTCATAGCTGCATAATTTGGGTGAGATGATCTATAATTTGATGGATAATGTGCCCAGGAATCATACCTTTCCCATGATAGATATGTATAAAAATCATAGGAAGGTATCCATGACATTGGCATTGGTGGCCCAAAAGGAGAATATGAATTTGCTGCACTGAATTTATCCTTTCGCCAATCCCTGTCTTTAGACTTTTGCCTTGGGGGTGATCTTGATGCTTTTGCATTACTTGGCCGATAAACACCTTTTTCTTCACTCTCCTTTTGATATTTTTCCAATAGCTGCGTAAAAGTGACTTTTGCTTTCTTACCTTTGTACTTATTGCAGCCTTTGTCTTTCTTGGTTTTGCATGCATCGATCTTCAAATTTTTGTTTTGCCCCCCCAGTGCTTGATGTCTTCGTTGTAGATTCAATGGAACTCTCGCCTTCAAGAATATTTTTAATATGCTCTTCAACAATTTCTTCACTTGTAGGCTTGATCCCATCATCCTTGTTGTATACCTGTTCATGTTGAGATAAATCGGCTGGAAGTAGCTGATGCAATAACTTCCGTCCATCATTATCAACCAAAATAGTTTGATCCTCTACTTGCATGTCAACCAATTTAAATCGTCCTATATCAACGGCCGATTGTACTATTTGATAAAACATGTTGCAATTATCTATACTATGATCAAACGAATCATGCAACTTGCAATACTTTTGTCCTTGTAATGATGGCACAATGTTGTGATCAAGAATTCTAATATAATCGTTTTCTAGCAATATATCCAAGAAATGATCACATGTTCTCAACTTGAAGGTATACCTTTTATCTTCTAGCCGATCTTGTGGTGGGAACGGCTCTGAAATTGAGTAACCAAATGGTTCAGAATTTACCTCACCCCATTCGGCTATGTGTTGTCTTTCACACTCTTTATCCGATGTATTTGAATACACAATTATACTAGTATCGGCTCTCTTGCAAAACTCTAAACTTGGCTTTATGTTTCTGAAATCAAAATAATTAGAGCACATATATCTCACTTGAGACCAAACGTTAGCCAAGTATGAAATATGCAAAACTATCCACGTGTATATAAAATGTGTAGCATTATGAATAAAGATCATTGTACTACGTGGATCATAATACCTCATTAAACTTGACTTTATGTTTCTAGAACCAAAACAATTAAAGCACGCATGTCTCACTAGAGACCAAATATAAGCCAAGTGTGAATCAAGCAAAGCTACCCATGTAGATATAACATGCATGTAAAATATTGGGGAAAACTTTTACTGTAAAAATTTATTATTATCGGTCTCTCTAAATGGCACAATGTGTTGACCGATATACTCTGTAAGAATTTTATTAGTAACAACTAAATTTCTTCTCTCGATTGGTCTTTCAAAGCTTATAATTTGGCTAATAAATGCATCAATAATAAAGTTTTGACCAAATCGGAAAATGAGTAAATTATTTGTTACCTGTACCTCTTTGAAGACGTTGGCATAGTATGATGATGGCATAACCTGAACAATACCTTGCTTCGCCTCTAGATAATTCTCCAACGCCTTGTCTTCTTCTTTCTCTGGACTTTGTGCCTCTTCTCTTTTATGCTCTTTATCAACCGAACATGGCTCGGCTATGTTTTCAATTTCTTTGGCACGAAACTCGTTGGACAGCACGAAAATTCCCTCACATCCAGAAAAATCACACACGGCTGTTTCACCATGCTCATCATGCTTTTGATCATTGAAGCTTGCTTCTTTTGGTTCAACAGATTCATCCAGTGTATTTTTGTATTCGGCTTTTTCCATAACCGAATTAGACATACTAGACGAATTATTTCGCAAAGCTTCCTCCTTTTGCAACTTCTTGTATGCCTCATGTATCTGTACTAAACTTGTGAAATCACGGGCTTTTTCTCCTAATCCTTGGACAAAAGAACTAAACTTCTTGAGCTCAGCACCATCCCAATCAATTGTTCCTGCATGAGAATGCCCCCCAATGGTTTTTGTCTCTTTCGGCAATGTAGTGTTGCCGAAATCTTGTACTTGTACAGGGGACGTACCATAAGCTGCAACACTAGACAAGGACATATTAACTCCTATTGAATTTTTACTTACTCGGCTATAATCATTGTAAGGGTGTGGAGCCGAATTATGCATATCAGTAGTTGTACACGGTACTGAACAATTACTAGCATGAGGCACATCATATGATGGTTGGGAATAATTGGCCATATAGCTAGTAGTAGCACGTCCATTTTCCCTATCTATCAGCATGTTTGAAGATAAACTAGCATATTGTGAATTATTTGTCGATGAATAAAAGATGAAACACTTGTTTGCATATTATTAAAATTTCTAACATTAGGTGTTTCATATTGATTAACCAAATTCGCCATATTGTTCATCGGCATATGATTTGCTGGGGCTGCCGATGCATGAGAATTCGGATCTACATATTGCATGTTGCTAAAATAATTTGTGGCATGTATATTATTTTGTATCAGCTCTTGCACATAGTAAGAACTAGTACTAGCCGATTCAGTACACGTATCAAAAGATCTAGCAACATCAACATGAGAATAATTTGCATCTACGTAAGAATACTGAGGATACATAATACCGTTGTAGATCGCAGCTTCTTGATGACGCTCTCTTCGCAGCAAGAACGGGCCGGAGACCGTTCGCTTCGTCCCCAGCGGAGTCGCCAATTGTGTTGCCACGTAAAATTGCCGCGCAACACCACGATATTGTCGTACTTTCGTGACGACGGACGATTGCTTTCCGAGCAAAGCAACAAAGATCTCCTCGCTTTCGTGGAGGAGAGACGACCGCTTTTCAGCGCAAAACGGCAAAGATCGCCAAACCCTAGGGCTGCTAGGGCTCGGTGGTAGAAGAACGATAAGAAAAATAAAGATACGTAAAAAGTAGATGTATTATTGGATGGATGTCGATTCGGGGCTTCAATCGGCCATGACCTTGGTATTTAAGGCCCCAGGACTTAGCATATATGAATAGAACTCTAAAACTGAACCGAAAAGATCTATCCTCTCTTGATTCGGTTACGTACAATCTCTAGCACTTCCATATTCTATTCCATGCATGGCATGTCACGTACAAATACCTATGGCCTTACAAGGAAATAATAAGATATTCCGGCCACAATGCTAATCGTATCAGCTAATGCAGATCTCGTACGCCTCATGCATCACCATACAAGATTTTCCTTATACGTTTGCTTAAATGACAGTGTTTGCAAACCTGAAACTTGATTTGCCATCTGAAGCCGGCCGGGACTTGTCCTAGGCATCAGGGCATTAGCTCGATGTATTCCAGAACCTGCCGAGGATTTGGCCTAGCTTGCTGTAAATCCATGCAAAACTTCATATATTGGTCTTCAAGAAATAACTTTGTACGCTTGCTCTAGTCGTGGTATTTGTACTTGAATCTCATCCAAACTGCATTTTGAACTAAACAGCAAGTCCAAATATATATATGTCAAACCAATAATCTCAGCATAATCATTTACATTAATTTGGCTTATAAAATGCCTAGCAGCCAAATTATACCTTCAACACTCGGTCGGGCGGTTGACCCGAGCCGGTTTGACTTGGTTCAACCAAGTCAGACCAAGGGCAATTTGGTCCTTTCACAATTCAAATATAAATCAAATTCATAATCAAAAACCAAATTCCAATAAATTCCTAAAAATAAAGTAAAACATTTTTTCAACTCAAAATTTTATAAGGATTTCAAATATGATTTTTATTTCATTTATTGAAAAAGTTTTCTTGAGTGAAAAAAATTCAAAGATCCTTAAGTGGATATGATTTGAATTATTTTCAAAAATAAATTATTTGAAAAGATTTCCTGTGTGAATAATTCAAAGATCCTTAAGTGGACATGAATTAAATTATCTACAAAAATTCAAGGATCCTTAAGTGAAAATGAATTGAACTATTTTCAAAAACAATTATTTATCTAAAAGAAAAATAATTTAAGTAATAAGCTCAAAGTATATATTTTGAACTTCATTACATTCTATAAATGATTGTCCTGTAACTCATCCTAGGTAAAACACACAAAGAAGAATTCATCTAAAATTCATTCACTCTTGTGTTGATAATATTTGAAATTGGTTAAGTCAAGAAAAGTTGAATAAGTAACTACTTACAATTAAGGAAATTTTATCAACTAGTTCAAATACTTTTAAATAAACTTGTGCAAGTGGTTAAGTAATCAAGTAAATCTTATATACTCATTCATCTAAATCTTATCAAAATCCTTAAGTAATAAACAACATCACCTAAAGATGATGAAACAACCCTAAACCAAAGAATACGATGTCATCAAAATATCAAGTAAAACGAAGCTTACACTTGTGAGCCGGGGTATTTTTGGGGATTTTACGATGCATCTCATATTTATGCATAATAGCATCTTGACAGTGTTTCCAACAGTCCTTACCAGGATTACATTGCTATTTTCAGATCTCGGGGTTTTACCGCAAACCCTAGAACCCCGAAGGACATGAATTGCCACCTTTATCATAGGCAAGTTCATTCTTGCATACCGTTTGATGTATTTTTATCAAAGTACTTGCAAAGTTACTTATATGTTCCTTTCACTTGCATCAAAAAGAAAAACTATTTACGAATGATGTGGTATATACTATTGGTTGGCGGTGGAACAATGGTAAGATGAATAGGTACGGTGTTCCATCGTATGGGAAGGTATATATCCTTAGGAAATTAATAACCCATGTCCCAGTGATCCTTTCGCCATAGTGAAAGCATCAACCAACGGACTTTGTATGGGCGGGGTCAGTCAGAGGCTTCTTTCCTCATAAGCATATCTACGGCAGGCCAGTACCAGGTTTAATCGTTGTGACGACTGCCAGCGTGGAAGCGCATATACTTCCCATCCGACGGGGTGTTTGGTATGGAAGCTAGGAGTGGGTGATGGGTATGAGGTGATCGTGTTTCACCTATAGCATCTCAAGGGGCGGATGTGCGTTATGAGGGAAAGAGCTCCACATGGCTTGATGTCCTGAGCCTTGGCTATAACACTCATGGAGTGTAAAGAGAGTATATATAGGGCCAGCCAACTGTTGGGTAAAGTGATGCAACTCTGCAGAGTCAAACAACAAATTTGTGATATCACAACCGTGTTCCCGGAATGGAACTACGAGATCGAGGCCGGAATGGGGTCCCATTTGGATTCACAAGACCGGTGGAGGCTGTGGACATAGTTTTCAGAATAAAATCTATCCTTTGAAGAAATGTTTGCAAAAAATTGCATCTATGCCAAAGACCTGAGGTTTTGGTAGTAGCTAGTGCATCAAACACCTTATCTCTATATATTCAGAACTTGCTGAGTAACGTTGTTACTCACCCCTTCCCATTTGACCCCCTGCTTAGACTTTTGGAGCCATCAAGGGCGTTGCTAGATATCCATCACGATGTTGAGGAGGTCTTCCGTAAGGAATCAAGTCGACCTGGTGGAGCTTGAAGGAGTTGACCGCTACTTCACCAACGGAAGAATGATGACAAACATGGCCATGGAGGGGCAATGACAGCAGTGTCAATGGCATACACAAAAACCACACCGTCAATGGAGGAGACAACATATGTTGGAAGGAGGAGTACAACCCTGGATAAAGATGTTCCAGATGGAGTAGATTAGGGCTATGACAATAGTAGTAGTGGATTAGGAATAGAGCTAGAGATAATCTCCAGCTTAGTGCTACGAATTGGATCTTTTCTGGATTTCATTTGTATGAGACTTGCTTTTATATAAAGGAGGTTCTCAAGATTTTGTATTGAATATTGTTGTAATCCTATAGTGTTACCTTGGACCTGCTATGTTTCTGTTGTACTACTCTGAGGGATGTAATATTCACGGATAAGTCCTTCTGTGAGTGTTATGTCAACGACTTGCGCACTACAACATGTAGTGGTGTGCTGGGTCACCGCATTGCATATCTAGAGAATTTACCTTTGTGTTAAGCCTAAAATCGAAAAGGAATTAAAAATTGGTGTAGCACATATTCACCCCCCTCTAGGTGCCCATACGATCCTTTCAGGTAGCTCCATCACTACTGATTGGATAACTGCATCAGTTTAGGGTGGTAACTCCATTACTACGAGGTGGTAACTCCATCATCGTAGGATGGATAACTCCATCAGTTTATGGTGGGTAATTTCATCACTACTAGGTCTGTATCTCTATCAGTGTAGGCTGGGTAACTCCATCACTACTAGGTGGTAACTCCATCAGTGTAGGGTGGATAACTCCATCAGTCTAGGGTGGGTAACTTTATCACTACTTAGTGGGTAACTCCATCAGTCTAGGATGGATAACTGTTACCTAGAGATTAGAATAATTATATCGATTTCATGATGCTAACTATACCTCACCGATAAATTTGTATTTGTGTCATCGATGATTAACTTTTCTCAAATTATGGGTAACTACACCACTAGGTAACTATATCACTACTTGGCGGTAACTTCATCACTTTAGGCTTTGGTAACTCCATCACTACGGGTTGGTAACTCCATCACTACTATGTGAGTAACTTCATCAGTTTAGGGTGGGTAACTCCATCACTACTGGGCGGTAACTTAATTAGTTTACGGTTGGTAACTCCATTACTACGGGGTTGTAACTCCATCACTACTGAATGGTAACTTCATCAGCTTAGGGTTAGTAACTTTATCACTACGGGGGCGGTAACTTCATCATCTTAGGGTTGGTAACTACATCACTTCTGGGTGGGCAACTCCTTCAGTTTAGGGTGGATAACTCCATCACTGCTAGGTGGGTAACTTCATCACTACTGGGTGGTAACTTCATCAGTTTAGGATGGGTAACTCTATCACTACTGGGCGGTAACTTCATCAGTTTACGGTTGGTAACTCCATCCTTACGGGATGGTAACTCCATCACTACTGAGGCGACAAGGGGCAAGGCGAGGTGGTCATCGACAAATGAAACACGGCTCGACCGGACAAAGTAGGACGACGCCTCGATGCGGCGACATGGATAGGGTTGGCAAGATGACGTTGTAGTCAACAACACCGGCGAGATGGGACTGAAGCCGAGGAGACCTTATTGAAATAAGGCACCGCCGTCACCATTTGAGCGCCGCCCCAACAAACCATGACCCTAACACCCAAAAACGGAGCCCTCCCACTGACGGGGGCCGAGATACACTGCGCCCCATTGCTCGAAGGCCACATAGGCGGGGCAGGTCGGCGGGGGTGCCGACAGGAGGCGAGGGAAACCTAAAACGCCTGGGAGCTCTCGGTACGAGGGGTACCGCTTCGCCACAACAGCTTTCAAGTTGACAACAGCACAATTCAGGTGATTAAAAAAAGAAGCATGCGGTTACTTTTTTTCTTGACATTAACGCGGGATGCATCATATATATGATTGAAATCAAAAGGCAAATTGATAGAAGTAGCAACAACATATATATGATCTTGGTAAGTCGTCGGTCTTTTTTTTTTTTGAACAAGGAATGGCGCCAACAACGCCTAACATATATTCAGCTCAGTTGCATAGTACAACATGGATTACAAACTCCTACCAAACTGAATTTTGCAAGATAGAGATAGCAGGACAGTAGGGAATAACATGAGCTGAACAGACACATCTATACGTAGGTTGTCCTAGGTCTTGCCTAAGAACTTGATGAACACAGCTATGATCAACTCCATTTAGATCTCGCTTAATACAGAACCTGGGCATTTGTCTTGGCTTTGGAATTAAGAATATTTGCTAGAATGTGCCTGGTATCCCATCGTGAGAAGTCATTGTCAAGACTTGTACTTGTCGTGGCCTTTGTAAGCACTAGGTTGTCCATCGGCAGAGTTGGTTTGTCAATGTTGAGCAGCTCTGACAGTTTCACCACAAGAAGGAGCGCTTGTGCTTCAACTTGGAGAACGGATAACGCCGGAGGAGCGGAGGCCTGAACCATGATATTGAAGCTGTAGCCATTATCCCTGTACTGCGAAAAAATTCCAATTCCCGTTGTTGTCGCCGTGGTACCTGCAAGAACAGAGATTTTCTTGCATTTCCATGAGGCATCGAACACCTTAGCCCCTGCAACTATCAGATCAGTTTTAGGAGTATCCCTTGGTGAGTCGTCGTCATGGATCACTCCAATAGCACAATAGCAGATTAGTGTCGTTGCTGCGTACTATCCGGAACGTTGTCTCAAGGATGTTGGACATGGTCGGCCGACCTTTCCCCTGCGGACACAGGCAGCGCGCCGCCGTGTGCGCCATGAGCTCTAGCGTCTCCAGCTGTCGCACCGTCGGCAACAACACCGGGCGACCGTCCAGGACGTCACGTAGGTTGTCGTATTGTATCACCGACAGGACGGAGCTCACTAGGGTCACGGGGACCACCGCTAACTTCCCCCAGCAGCTGCTGCTGATGGGTGGCCGTCCGTGAGCACCTCCAGCGTCACCACTCCGAAGTTGTACACGTCGCTCGCCGGGCTCACGCGCCTCGTGCTTTTGTACTCCGGGTCGAGGTACCCGAACGTGCCAATGGCCTCCAGGACGAGCTGGCCTTGGCCACCACGCTCCTGCCCAGCCTCTTGCTAGAGCGCTTGGCCGAAGTCGGAGAGGCGCGACATCCAGCTTGCGTCCAGGAGGTTGTTGGACGAGCTAACGTTCCGGTGGATGACCGGCGGCGTCGCGCGGCGATGCAGGTGCTCGATGGCGCGGGCCGCGCCCAGCAACGGGCCTTCCAGGACGACGCTACCGGCGAGCCGCCGCGCACGACCAAACAGGTGGTCTCTGAGTGTTCCATTGGTCATGTGTTCGTAGACGAACACGCGACGCTCCTCCTCCGCGCACCAGCCGACGAGGCGCGCGACGTGGTCATGGCGGAGGGGAAAGAGGATCTCGAACTCCGCCATGAACGCGTCCTCCATGGCTAGACGATGCTGGCACTGGCAACGGCGAGGCCGGACGGTCGTCGTCATCGACCAAATCAGAGCCTTCTTCCGAATCCTCCGAGTGGTCATCGCCGGGAACATGCGGCCTATTCACCGGCGTCTCCTCCGCGCCGTGCTGTTGTGCGTAGATAGCCTGCACGAGGTGCGGCCGCGCTGACATCGGCACGGAGGGCAGCGCGAGGAGAGGCAGAGAGGGGGCGCCTCCGGGAGCCGGCGATGGAAGTCGCGATGGGTGGCGGCAGCACGGGGGAGACGCGGTGGGCTCACGGGGAAGACGACCTTATCCAAAAGGACGCGAGCGAGATGTGGACGACGTGCGCGTCGCGCGCAACTGCTCCTTCCGGCAGAATCTCGTCCGTCTGTACGCGATCCAACGGCTCGCGGAGCCGCGTCGAGTTAAGACAATCAGAAGCTGCTTCTGAATAGATTAAGCGAAAAAAAAGGGGCGTGCTAAGCGTCCCCCGGGGGATCGGGGGCTTCCGATCCCCCGCCTCGAGCGGCCAACACGTGTCCTTTCCCGTGGACCATGGGCCAAAAAAAAAGACGATCACGCGCCCTCACTTTCCTCCCTCCTCCGGCCTCGCTCTACCTCTTCTCCGCTCCCCTGTGGCCTGCGGGCACCACCACGAATCCCCAGTCCTGAACTCGTCCCCCGGCCGCACCTACACCACCGGTAGCAAGTCCGGGCAGCACCACCGCCGCCCCGTGCTAGCAGCACCGCCTCCTCCCTATCTCCCCATGGCTCCTTTGTGAGCCCCCCACCTTCGTTGGAGAAAACGATGCAACAACTCCAAGTAGCAAAATCCCCATGGCTCCTCTGTGAGCCCCCACCTTCGTTGGAGAAGACGATACAACAACTCCAAGCAGCAAAATCCCCATGGCTCCTCGGTGAGCCCCCACCTTCGTTGGAGAAGACGATGCAACAACTCCAAGCAGCAAAATCGGTAGAGCTCGTAGCACCTTTGGGTAGAGCTCTGCAGACCCATTGCAGATTCTAAAAATTGCTTCAAACCATTTAAAGATTTGCACCTCTTTAAGAAAAAAATGTATCCTATGAAGATTTTTTTTTTGCTACAAACGTTTTGTGGATTTGCATCAACACGACAAAAAATCTGCTACAATGCACCTCATGAAGATATTTTTTCATCATATGATGAACAAAATTGCTACAACCATTATATGGATTTGCATCAAAGAGGAATTTTTTTTGCTACAAACCTTCCAAAAATTTGCACCACGTCAAGAAGATTGCATCATGTGAAGAAGAAGGAATTGCTACAATCAGTTTGTGGATTTGCATCAAAGGAAGAAATCTTTTGCTACAAAACTTACAAGAATTTGCACCACGCCTAGCAAAAAAAAGAAGAAAAAATGATGACACGAATCTGAAAATTTGCTCTCGGACCCGCAGGCACAGCGCAAACTGATGTCACGTTCCTTGCGACCTCCGCCAGGTGTGGGGCCCTCTCAGCAACCTGGCCGCGGCATCCGGCGTCGCCGCCACGGCGAGCAACATGAGCAGAAAGCGACGAGCTCAAGGAGCGTGTCATGGTGCTTTTTTGCTTCCACCGCTAACTGGAATAGAGGAGGTGATGATGGGTGGAGCGGCCGAGGGTGGTGCTGCTAGGAGAGCACCGGTGAGTGGCTGCTGGAGACGCGGCCGGCCGAATCATCTGCTCGCGAGTGCAGGGTGTGGCAACGGAGGTGCTCGGCTCGGTGAGGAAAGAGGAAAAAGACGAGGAGCAACGAGTGGAAGGGAAAACGCCTAAAAGGATAAGGTTCGTGGGTGCTCCCAGACCCGCCTCCACGCGGATGGACGCGTGTCAATCGTGCGAGGCGGGGGACGCGGACGCGCGATCCCCCGGGGGTTTACTAGCGTTTTCCAAAAAAAAAAAACAAATTTCAAAATGTCTAAAAATTCTATGTATTGACAAAGTCGTTTCACGGAAACCCGATATTTTATGTGGACTCTATAAAAAGCCTTATTTTAGTACCGAATTTTGTCTTTTTACATATGCCACAAATTCGTGAAACGACTTTGTGAACGCATTTTTTTATTTTTTAAAATTTGAAAATATGTTTAAGACATATTTTAAATAAAGGGTGCATATGCACCCGGAACTCAAAAAAAGTCTCTCCCGAAACAGTGCAGCTATAAGGTTAATTTGGGTCAGAAACATAATGGGCCCAACAACGCGGCGATTCCACACCTATGTGGGGGTCCACCCACTATCACAACCATCCATTGTGAATCCAACGGCTCACTTTTTTTTCATTTACATGTTGTAACCATTCTAGTGCTTGATAAGTTTTGTTTTCAAATTTTATACAAATATTTGGTAATGCATATTGGTTACCGATATTTTTTAGTGCATATAGAAATTTTTAGAATTCTTTTGTTGATTTTTTTGTTAATTCAATCATTAACAAAAAAAATTATTAGCAAAACAAACATGCATTAGCAATAGTTTTGGATCAGATTATTAAGATATTAAGACAATATATGTACAAAGTTTGCTTTGAGTATGAAATGGATGCACAAGTCTAAAAAGAAAAAAGATTTTGGAAGCAGAGAAATGAGGCAATGTTTCAGAATATTTTGCCATCCTTCAGAGGCTGGAAGAGGGGTTTCCTGCATGATATCACCATGCTTAAGCATAGGGTGAAGGCCACACACTTACAACTTTTGTCAACATGGATTGATTCTCTTGTATAGCTGCCATGTTTATTTATCTTTGCTGTAATTATGTTGTAAATATTCTGTTGGTTGGTGGGGTTTAATAAAATGCTGTGGGGCTCAAGCCCTGCAGTCTTGGTGTCAAAAGAAAAAAGAAAAAAGAAAAACTATAGTGGGTGGATGTCCTCCTAGGTGTGGTGTTGTGTTTCTGGGCCATCAGAGCTGGGGTATGTGTAGTACCGCTTTAGCGGTAAATAGGAGGTCCCGCTCCTGGGCGCGACGGACACGGCCGGCATCCTGTATGCACTTCTCCTGGTTAGGGCACTGAATTTGGAACAACTTAGGATGGGCTCATCTCTCTAGCGAATGCTCGTATGTTTTAGAGGAGGTCCAGAGTTCTGATGGGCTTTAGGATGGCCTTACAAGAATGCAACGAACTTTTTTTTTTGCGGAGAAATGTAATGAGCTTTATACTAAGATAATGATTTATCTTACGAGACGAGTCATTTTTTGTGCGGAGAAGAGAATATTCATAGGATCGTGGACAGAAAGTAATAA
Organism: Puccinellia tenuiflora; assembly: GCA_012064385.1. Taxonomy (NCBI): domain Eukaryota; kingdom Viridiplantae; phylum Streptophyta; class Magnoliopsida; order Poales; family Poaceae; genus Puccinellia; species Puccinellia tenuiflora. Next base: position 61,255 of record QRDG01000501.1, on the reverse strand, counting down.
ATCAGCCTTAGGCTTGAGCTAGCTCTACTAGTAGCTTTTACATACACTTGTCCTCGGTTTCGAGAAACTCGTTTCAATAAAAACATGTCCATAGACTGAATTTGTGATATTTTCTCCCTTGTCAATCGCCATGTATTTTACTCTACTTTTAATTTCATTTTCCTGATCGCATTTCAATTCATCTTGACGATGAATGCTTGCTCTAGCAGTGATATGCTTGGAAGTAGTGTTTAGCACGTCCAGGAGATGGATGTCTAGTGTGCGATCGAATCACCGAACTGAGAAACAATCTGCTAGTGCTGCGGTTGTGTGCGACTGAATTAAGCCCTTAATATTACCGTGTGATTAACAAGTCTGAGCGAACGGGGTCTCTTTCCTCACGCTTTGCTTCCAGCTTTTCCCTTCTTTCGATAAAGAACACACGCACTCTCCATGCTTTGTTCTCCTCTACCTGTGTGTGCCCATCGAAACTGACCGCATGCGAGAGATCCGGGTCGGGAAACCGTGCGTCTTTGCGTCGCCTGCAAGACTTCCACTGATCGGTATCGATTCCATGGACAAGAAGACAAAGCTTCCACTGCCTCTGCTAAGCTTGTCCACCGAGAAGAACCAGGAAGCACGGCTAGCCCAGTTAATTAGGCCTGCAGCAGCACTGCACAAAAGGCTAGGACTTAGGGGACAATCAGAATCAATCAGTTAATCAAATATTTGCAGACGGTAGATGCATCTGAGAGAAGTTCGAAATGGGACTCGCACCACGCAGCGCACGTTCACTGCGACTGACGAACGATTCCTCTGTCTCAGAAGACTATTGTTAGTTTTACTACACTATAGTTGTTAATCAGCTCTGCCCGCTGCCTAAAATAACAGGACTTAACAATAATCTCTTGGTGATGGGCTAATTGGATATTTGTCTGTTCTGTCAGGTGATGGTTATTTATATCATCTCTCATGGCGTCTACAATGTGGACATAGGGATCGGTCATAAGGGATAAAATGAGCTTATGACCGGGTCTTAAACATTGGAGTCATAGGTCATAAGAGAATCTTTCTTGAGGTCGGCAGTACGAGTATGGCCGGGTCACAAGAATTAAATTACCTATTTCCTCTACTCTCTCTCATGCTATGGGGAGTTAAAAATTGTTTGGTATGCACAGCCATGTAACATGCTGTAACTTTTAGCTCCTGTACATGTCAGGTGTAGGTCCCAGTTTAGATTACATGACGAACTTAAGCATTGTGGAGAAATAAAGACGCTATAGCAAACTGAGTGGGGCCCAGCTTATTTCAGTCTTAAGCATAAGCATTGGAGACGCCCAGCAAATGCAGGGTTGTGTCAGAGGCGAGTCATCAACTCATCATCCTACGATTCAGGCTGTTCCATCCATCCTGAAAGGGGCAAACCAGGTGGTGATCTAGCTAGGTAGTTGAGGGTTTGTGGGGAGTAAGTGTAACCTCGAGTCCAAACTACTACTGCACGATCACTACGGGTTTGGACGTGCTTCGCTTTCGGTATTAGGCGATGCTTCCCCTTCACTGTTTGATCAAGTAGTAATGCAAAGAGATGCTCCATGTGAGTTTGACAGGCACGATTCAGTTAGCAGTACAGGGTCCGGTGTTCAGCTGACATGCACGGATCAGCATATAGTCAACTGTGAGGTATGCACCACTAGTGGAGGACTCGAAAGCATTGGCTGGTGATAACAGAAGTTCTGTTAAGGACGAGCTCAGCAGTTGATGGTCCCTTTGTATGTAGAAAGAGAATCAGCCATGTCAAAAAAATAAAAATAAAACAGAGAGAATCAGCAATGTGGGTATGAGTGATGGACAATTGGATGTTCTTCTTCTACAAGAAATTGCTTGTTGCACAGAATAATAGATCATTCTTCATATAGAAAATAATGAACCGAAAATTCTCTTTGCCTCCCTACCTCCAGTGAAGCCTTTAATTTCAACAACCCGAAAATTGTATTAAAATTTTTAACCAGCCCCCCCCCCCCCCCCCCCCCCCCCCTCCGCGAAAAAAAAAACAGTAGACATTGTCAATGATGCATCCTAACAGCATGCAAAATCGGAAAGTTATTTTTATTATTAACCAACGGATACATAAAAAAGATAAATTGTGAATTTTTGTGGAGTTTTGAAAACATACATTGTTCACTATAGTTAGATCTATATTTATTTTATTTTTATGTAACTTGAAATACAAAGTATTTCAAAGTGAGATTTAACACATTCATAGAATACATCGTTGAGAACATCTAGAACTTTTTTTCAGATCTTTTGAAACTTATAAATATGAATTTTGAATTTTCTAAAATAAAGAGATCCTTAGAACTCGGGAGCCCCAAAAGTCCCTACACTAAATATATGATTAAATTTGCCGATAAAAGACATGGTTTGGTATATGGAAAATCCTTGAAATGGTAAACCGGTAATCGTGGTTGAAAGTAGACATGTTCAAACCTCGGTCCACTGTAAGCTTGAAAACCCAATTCTAAAAGGCCCAGGCTAGGCGTATGTCGTTTGATCTAGGGGGAGAACCAACCGCCTCCATGGCCGTCCAATCTCACTTAAGTGTGGGATCTCGACCGTCTGATCAAATTTAAGTGTGGGATCTAGACCGTATGATCAATGCAACACCAAACTTTCGTCCCAATTTTTTTATGTGTATGCAACACTGATTGTAACATTTGTTGGTTTGTACAAAATTGTGATTTTTTTTTGCAAAAGTCGAACATGTCCATGTAGCATAAAATTATTTGTACCGCAATAAATACCGTTGGGTGCAAAAAAACGTTGGAAAGCTTGTCTTTACTTGCAACAAAAAAAAACGTAGTCCAACACATGTGACATCACATAAATACATTTGCAAATTTGGGAAATTTCTTTGTAACTTGCGCCCAGAAATCATTTCATCATTTCACACATGGGTGCACATCGAAATCGATAGACACCGGTAGTGTTTATAAACACCCTTGGTAGCATTAGAAATTCCCCAAAGTGACTGCTACCATCAACCATGGATTAAACACATGTGCCGATTCGAGCTCGTCAGCCATGAATCCTCGATGTTGGAGGTTGACTGGGTGAACCCCCGACCCATCCACTCATCGCCACATATTCTCCAACTCTGGCATGTGGGAAGCTCGCTTTTGATCGCGTCCATGGGGGAGGCCAATAGCCAGAGTTAAGGTCAACTCCCATAATGTTTAAAGCGGGCTAAGATCGATTTTAGGTGGTCTATGGCTGAATTTAAACCAACATTAGAGACGCCCTAATTAAGAGACGATGCCACATAGGAGTTGGGAAATGCCTTAGGGCAAGTACAAAGATGTCATATCAAGGTGACTTTAGCTCTATCACACATGATAATTGTTGATGTAGAGAGCAAGCGACTAACTCTTATGTAAGAACCATACTTCGAGTCATTATTATTGCCTTTATATGCATCACATTTTTTACACATATCATGTACCTACCAAAAACGCTTTTCAACCTAGAAACCACAAATGGAGGCCGGGCTCCATGGAGTCCTTTATTTTGTAATTTTCAAAAATCATATTTTGAAGATTAAAAAAATCTATAAAAAAAACCTGAATATAGACAATGCATTTTACCAACCTGTGTAAATCTCAAATAAAACTATTTCATATCCTGGGTTACAGAAAAACAACAAAATCTGACAGATTTAGAAGAATTGCAACTTTGCATAGTCACTATTTTCAAATGTCAGAATATTATATTTTTTGAGCATAAAAAATACAAGATATTTTTAGTTGATATTTTACACGTGGTAAAATTCAACATTGTCTAGATCTAGGATTTTTTTCAGATTTTTTTGAAACATTCAAAATATAATTTTATAATTTAAAAATTAAAGGGCTTCATGGAGCTCGGCCGCCAGCTGTTCAAACTTGTTTCAACCCCCAATATTACATCCTAGTATACCAGTATATCAGCAATTCATTCCCTGCTAAACCAGCAGGCGGTTAGCATGTTCCATGAGTCCTTTGTAGGGCATAAGCATTAAGCAAACATGAGGCCACACGAGTGGAAAAGGCCATGTCCGAAAAAACAGGAGACGCACATCGCTCTACAACGCCACAGATAGCATAGCTTAGCAATGTCCTTGGTTGAACGCCCAAAATTCTCCGCATGAGGAGGGGGACGGATCCAACGACAACGTTGGGCAGGCACATTAATTGTATGCTTCAAAGTTTGACGATGCAATTGTGGCGGTGTCGCGGTCCTCGTGTCTCTTTGAGCTATATTTGTCGTTGTGTCCTTGGCATGGCCCACTCGTGACTTGGTGGCAGAGCTTGGATTCTCCACCATGTACCGCCTCTGGTTCTAGGCAGGAGATAGCCCACCTAATCCACCCCAAGTACCACCTCCTCCACGTGTCACCAAAATAAGCTGGGCACTCCTCCATGGGAGGTGGTCGGCTCGATTGCTCTCTATTCAAGGGTATTCTTGTATGCACATGCTTGCGAGGAGTTTCCATGATGGCCTGCTAGGCTATCTTCGAAAATACACCACGACGGTTTGAGAGGGTCGGCATCTCGGCACAGTATGTAGTGGTGGAGGTGACTAGATGCTATAACGGGGAACATGACAATAAAGTGGTGTGGTGGCGACCTGAAGCAATGTGATGGCGTCGTGCCTCCGAAAAATTCTCCACTTGGCCGACTAGTTCTATGTGAGCAAGTCGGTAGTAAGGTGCATGCGTACATTCACAATTGACATTGTGGATGTTTTCTCTCGAGGTGAAAACGAATGAGGCTAAATCAAGTAGCATCGGCACATTATTACCTTGTTAAAGGTGTTGGTTTGAAGTTATGCTTCGTAGGTAATATATTTGTGGTTGACTTATGGTCATATTGGCCAATATCGGCTTGCGAGCAATGAGTCCTTCTTGAAGGTGTTGTCTTGGAATGCTGCGTCGTTCGTTGGGTCACGTGTTGCTCGACCAATGGATTATGGTCCAAAGTTATATGGTTTCATGGTTTGTGGTGAGATTTTGGAGATATATCAAAAGGCCGGTCCTATATGGATGGGCTTGGGTTATTGTTTGTAAGTCGATTCGATGCATAGCATAGGTAGGGGATTATTCTCATTTTTGAAAGAAAATGAAAGAATCTTGATCCATCAACTAGGCCCAACCACATAGCAACATAGGCTCATGAGAGGTCACATGCCCTCTTCCCCCAAAGAATAGCATGCCAAAAAGAGCACTCTCAACCTGATAAGTCGGATTCTGTAGCTTGCACAACCAACATGCAACTAAACCAACATAAGGCACACTATATTGACGAGTTATCTTATGTCGGCTGGAAATGATGCGGAGAACTCTACTTCGTAGATGACTTGCCATGACTTTGCATGGCTAAGTTCTTTTTACGGCCTCCAAAGGCTTAGTTTTTTCAGTAAACAATGTACTATTTGGCGATTCAATGTTTTTTAGTTTTCTATATCTTCGTAAGTACTTTGGTGGTTGAATTTCACGATGTTGTCCATTCCCGGAGTCGAGAGAGAACTATGGTGGCTTCGATAAGAAATTTGCGGCATATGGTCTTTGTTGTGAACTATCTTCTGTTTTAGGGTCGTTTTTTGTCTTATGGTACCCCATTTACTGGTCGTATCAAACTTTTTAATCCATATTCAATTTTGAAAAAAAATAGCTCTAGCACTGAACGAACTTAAATGTACTTGTCAACTCTTCCACTCTGTTTTTCCTATTTATTTGTAGGCTCTCTCCTTATCTTCTCCCTTGACGCACGCAGGAGCTATGCATACAACGAGCTGATTTTTTTTCTTCTGAACGGTTACACAACGGATTGATTTGTATCGTCAGCTCTTCACATGCACTTAATTCGCAAAAAACAAACAAACAAAAACTCTTCACATGCACTTTCCATGAACATGTTTGCCCAGGACAGCGCTGAGCGTCCCCCGGGGGATTTGGGGCAAAAATCCCCCGGGTCCAACTGTTGACACGTGTCCCACTCTTCCGATAGCTCCATCCACGATACTAGCAGCATACATAAAAAATTCCCCGCCTCAAATCAGAAACCCATGATTTGCACCCGAAAATTCCCCCACGCCCACGCTAAACATCCATTCACGCCTCACCCAAAACTCCGTCACATCACCGCCGGTCGCCGGAGAAGGAAGTCGCCGGAGTGCCGGCTATCGCCGGAGAACACCGTCGAGGATTCACTGATGCAGGAGGCGGTGTATTCCTCGTCACCTCTTTCTCGACTACCCCCAGCCATGGCCGTCGTTGGAGAACACCGACGCGGCGTCGCCGATGCAGTAGCACCATGGTAGGCGCTTGCAGCAACGTCGATGGTTCGTGGTAGCATATTTGTCCGCCCATGATAGCATCACAGTCCGCCTATCGGAGCATCGCCGTCGCCTCCACCTGCTTGCAGCACTCATGGTCGCATCTCCGTCTGTCATGGTAGCATCTCTGTCTTCCCGTGGTAGCATCGCCATTTGCCCATGAGAGCATCGTGGTTCGCCCATGGTCGCATCCCCGTCCCGTCCACCTCCTTGTAGGCTTGTAGCACTCCATGGTCGCATCTCCGTCCACCATGGTAGCATAGTCGTACGCCCGTGGTAGCATCGCCGTACACTCGTGGGAGCATCGCGGTTCGACCATGGGAGCATCGCCGTGTCTCCTTGCAGCGCTCCATGGTAGCATCTCTGTCCGCTCGTGGTAGCATAGTCGTCCGCCCGTGGGAGCATCGTCGTGTGAGGACGACGGCCGGGCTTGCTCGACGGTGGTAGCAGCACCGGAGGCGCCCGCTCTCAGCATAGGCAGCTCCATCACCCACCGGTTGCAGCTCGGGTGCCTACCCTATGCAACTCCGACGCCCGCTCTCTGTAGCCGGGGCAGAGGGATTTTGGGGCGGTGCGCTTGCAGGGACGACTAGCTGGGTTCGGCTCTCGGTGGTGGCAAGGGTGGCGACGGTGGAGCATCGACGCGGATCTGCGGAGCATCGGCCGTCGAGCACATGCGCAAAACCACCTCCTTGTTCCTTGCGCGGTCGTGGCATGGCGGTGTGAAGCTTTTTTTGGGAGTGTGTGGCGAGAGGAGGAAGAAAAGCAGAGGAAAGGATAGGGATAAGAAAGGGATGGACGAGAGAGATTCGTATGCTGTTTCTGAGAGGAGATAATGCATCGTGGTGAGACCCATTCCATAACTGTGTCCGCGCGTGGATGGACACGTGTCGTTCGCTTTGCCCGGAGGACGCGAGCGTCACGATCCCCCAGAGGCCTCCAAGTGTTTTCCTTCTTTTTTCCCCTTGCTCACCGCAACGTACAGAAAACGTCACATTCACGATCCTTCGGCCAATCAATTCCAAACATCCACTCTTTTTTTTTAAAATTAATTCCAAACATCCACTCTAATACAGTAGTAATAATACTTAAAAAGAGCAAATAGTCTAAGAAAAATCCGAACCAACGACTAGTTGCGGTTCGGTAGCATTATTTTAGCAACAATAAAAAACACGACAAATAATCCAGATCACTTCCTCCCTACTCCTTGACCTATGGCGAATATATCAAATCGAAGTCCTGGATAGCGATCCGGCCGGCGCGCATACTTTTGCCAACCCCAATCACTATCATGGCGACCAGACGAGAATTTCCCAGCTCACGCTACCCCGTACGCAGAGAGAAAGCGGGATCGTGCCCAGTCCAGTCCAGGTCACTCCACATGCGCCGGCACCACTGCACGGCAGCGAGCAAGGGCTAGCGGAGGGAGCCACTGTCTGCCATGGAGTCGGGAGGCACACGCATCGGTGCGTAGGTACACTCAGGAGTCAGGATAGAGGAGGAGGAGGAGGAGGAGGAGGAGGAGGGGCCATGGCTCTTCTCTTAGAGCATGTCTAACAGACCCCCTAAACCACGCCGGACCTGTATTATTCCGGCCGTATACGGGGTGTGGGCGAAAACGGCCATCTAGCAGACCCCCTAAACGGTCCAACCCGTATCCAAAAAATACAGGGCCCTGGGAATTTTCTCGCTCACCCCCTACTAGTACAGGGTGAAGAGGCTTCTAGGGGGTGAAACCTGCACTCTCCACCACCGCGCCTCGCCGCGCCGCCGCCAAGCAAACTCCACTCCGGCGACCAATTCCAGCCAACGAGCTCTGATTTCTATCAAATCTCTACCAATTTCTGTCAACCCATCACGATTTCTACCTATTACTGAAAAAACTTGATGAATTTTCAAGCAAAATCGCGCGTGCTCGCATCCGGGGCGGAGCTGGCGCCGGCGGGGGCGGAGCCGGGGCGGAGCTGGCGCCGGCGGGGGCGTCGCGACGGGGGCAAGGCCGGGGCGGCGCGAGGCGACGGGGGCAGGGCCCGAGGCGGCGCGACGCGACGGCCTGAGGCGGCGGGTCGTCGGGGTGGCGCGAGGCGGCGTGGTTGGCGGCGGGGCGTCGCGGGCTGGGGCAGGGCAGGTCGGCGGTGGGGCGTCGCGGGCGGGGGCAGGGCAGGTCGGCGGCGGGGTGGCGCGAGGCGAGCCAAGCTCTTCACCATGCACGGTGGGAGAAGAAGAGGGAGAAGGAAGAGAAAAAAAAGAGAGCATATTCTTGGAATATTCCTTTTACGGGGTGGGGATACGGGGTCTGCTAGGTTGGACGCGTTTTTGGCCAGTCAAAAACGGCCAAAAACGAATACAGGGCCCTCTAATCGTGTTATACGGGGCAGAAATTTAGGGGGTCTGTTAGACATGCTCTTACCTGACTCAATTAGTCAATTATCTGACGAGTATTAGCTAGGTGAGCAGTTGAGGACGCCCAGCCAGCCAGTGACCAACAAGTCAAAAGCTCGACCTAGCTTTTATCGATCTCCGATCAGCATTGCCCTAAGCGAAACTTTTCTTAACGGTTATATCTACATTTGTTGCTGCTTCTGTAAACATATCAGGTTGGTAGTACTGGACCATTTGAAAAGCTAAACATACTATACTACGAATTATGGCAGTACACTAGCAGTATATAGCTAACCCTTTGAAAAGCGAATAGGCAAACATCGTTGGAGATTACTCGTTGAGACTCCAAATAATGCACTGGTAGGAAAGGAGAATCTCATGAGGCAGGAGCATGATCGAGCAGGTGTTATCCGAAGCCGAAAAGGAATGGCCTTTCTCGGGCTGTAAGACAGGGCGGCGCTGGCTGGCCGATCGAGCAGCTCATGCATGCATGCTGGCCATTTTCTTAGCTTGTTGAAATTCTTATTAATGTGCTTGCTGCGCCAGTTCCTACTCCTTCAGATTGACATGAGATGTTAAAAACTGTCGATTGCAGTTCTTGAAATTCATATTGTCATATGAGTTCCTACTAGTACTTACTTGAAATTATATATTGTCATAAAATACTGATCAATTGCGTCGGATGCCAATTGAGATGTGTGGGGGTTTCTATAAAGCTTTTTGAAAAAAAAATCATTTGCGGTTCGTATGTGATTTATTAATTGGCAACTGTTAGCGAGGCAACCGAATTGAAGCCAGCATCGAGTACGCCAGCTGGTTTGACATGCGACAGTAGACTACCCGCTGGTCCTGTTCGACAATTCCTCGAGCTGTCGGCTCGCCGGTCTACAGTACAACAGAAGACACCGGAGAAGAAGATCGCAGACATGGGATCTGGGGCGTCCATTAATCAGTGTTGAATTCAGAATTAGTTGGTACTCAAAACTAATACTGCTGCTACTACCTGCTGAGCATTCAGAAATTCCACCCGCACACCCAACTTGTTGTGCCACATCAATGCAAACATTGTGTTCTCTATTCGAATTAAATCATTCTACGTTTTCTATTTGAACTTAAATGACACTACATTTTGGGTATGCTGCCATGGTCTTGTGCCTGACATTGCCCCTACATTAGCCACAGACTGTTCATCGATGATGATGCATTGTTGTCGCACTGCTGAGTTTGCCAGTCCTGTCGGTGTCATCTAACCGCACACACAAAAACGGCACACTACATGTAGCTTTGGGTCTCTCTCCATGGTCGTGTTACTTGGGAATCACTCTCGAATAAAGAGCCCCGCACGCCCATGTCTGATGTCTCTTCCGACCTACCAAAACCAGCCGGGTTTCAAATCACAGGTCAAGAGCTAGACGCCACAGGCAGTGACAAAAGAAGGGCGGCTAATCACGGTGGGGAAATGGCCAGGCCAACAACCTCTAACAACCGATGATCGAGATAAGACGAGATCATGGCAACGAAAGCGTAGCTACCGCAAATCAATTGGTATTTTAAAACCGAGCAAACATTACAGCTGGTGGTAATGGTATCCGTTGTCTTAGGTACAGTACAGTACAGTACAGGCATCATCGATGGGGTGTTACTATCCAAGAATCAAAGCTTACAGTGACTGACATGTGCTATGGTAGAATAGAATCAAAGCCCGTGAGAAAGAAAGGCCAAAAAAGAAAAGAAAAGAGGTGGAAAAAAAAAAATGAAGACATGCACAAGTTGCTGATGAACCAAAAGTAGCCTGGGGTGGGGGGAGGGAGGGGAGGAAGATCATCCGATCCGTGCAAAGAACTAAGCAATTTTCCAACTTCACTGAGAACGAACGAAGGAGATGTACGATCAATGATCCTCGGGTTCGGGGCCGCCGGCGACGGGGCTCTCCGTCGTCGTCGCCGCGTGCTGGCCGGAGGAGCGCCGGATGTCATCGATCCTGGCGGCGGCCTCGGACATGGTGGGCCGCTTGTCGGGGTGCTGCGCGGAGCAGTCGATGGCGAGCTGGAGGAGCTGCACCATCTCCTCCTCGGCGTTGTCGTGGTGGCTGAGGAGCTCCTGGTCGAACACCTCGGCGGTCCACTCCTCCCGGACGACGGACTGCACCCACCGCGGCAGGTCCAGGCCCTCCTCGTTGACGACGGCGTGCGTGGGCGCCTTGCCCGTGAGCAGCTCGAGGAGCAGCACGCCGAAGCTGTACACGTCGGCCTTCTGTGACACCCGCCGGATGTCGGTGACCTCGGGTGCGCGGTAGCCGGAGACCCTGGTGGGGGAGAACGAGGGGCCGACGAGCGTGGGCAGGCCGTGGTCGGACACCCGGGCCTCGTAGTTCTTGGTGAGGAGGACGTTGGAGGACTTGATGTTGCCGTGCGACGCCGTCGGCCCCGTGGTGTGGATGTGCGCCACCCCGCGCGCCGCCGCCAGCGCGATCGCCGACCGCGTCTCCCAGTCCAGCGGCGTCCGCCCCGACGACCGGTTGCCTGCACGCACAAAAAAAAGAAGGAAATTTAACACGACATCCGTCACAGTTACTGCGTTTAGCTTTCGTTGGTTTTACGTTTCATGTGCCATGTGTGTGCATCTGTTCTATCACGAGTGATGATGATGATTCTTTAAAATCTGTACGCCTGGAGAGGGTGGCTGGGTGGGGGCACATTATTGGCGCGAGAAGAGGAATCTCGAGGAGCAGTGGCGCCAACTAAATGTCACATGGACGCATATCAAGTTTCATCAACCACCCTGCCCCCGGGCTCACATGGCCAACTTGCCAGGAAATTTACCAGGAATCTGCAACTAATAATAACTCAGGCGTACTGCTGTATAGTTGGAGTATTGTAGCACTCCCAGCGTCGAAAATTTCAAAAACGAGCCTCTCTCCCGTTCATGGACCACATCCACGAGCCGCCAACAAGGCAAAAATGCCAAGGGCAGTCATGGCTGTCACGTTGTAGCCTTGCCTCATAAACTAGCAGATTACAGTAGATCCCACCCAACTGAGCTGGCCGACGCCTGAAGCCGACAACTCTACCACTAGTATACTAGCGTACAAATTGCAGTTCGAGTGTTGTATGTACCACTTGGCCCTTCCCATGGCTGGGCAACGCCCAAATAATAAGGAAACCGGGCCCTGGGACGCGGCAGAGTTTCATCGTGCCACAGTCGAGTGAGATGACCAAACGCTGTGTCTGAAGTCTGAACTAGTACTAGTACTAGTAAAAATGGATTGGATCGGGCGAAGAAAGGGACGCGGCACCGTTCGGCTTTGGACTTTTTTCGCGCCGATGGCCGGGATACCGCCAGGCTGTTTGGGACCGAGACGGCATGGATCGGTGGATCCACCGACAGGACGGCAGAGCGGATAACGAACTGGCTCGTCGTCGCCAAGCTCACTACACTAGCTGTAAGAAAAATGGTTTGTGTTTTTTCTTACCGTGGAGGAGGGCGGAGAGGCTGCCATTGGACATGTAGTCGTAGACGAGGAGCTTCTCGTCCTTGCTGAAGTAGTAGGCGCGGAGGGGCACCACCAGCTCGTGCTGCACCGCGCCGATGGCCGCGATGCGCTCCCGGAACTCCGGCTCGGGGAGGTCCACGTCCTTGAGCCGCTTCACGGCCACCGCCGCGCCGCTCTCCATCACCGCCTTGTACGCCGTCCCGAACGCTCCTTTGCCCAGCACCTCCGCCGACGCGCGCAGCAGGTCCTCCAGGTCGAACGGCGGGGCCGCAGCCATGGGCCCGAAGTAGATGAGCTTCTTCGCGCCGGCCGTCGAGCCGCCGGACTTGCCGGCAGCGACGGCGGCTGCGGCGGCTGGTACTGCGGCGTTGGCGTGGACGCCGTTGCCGGCTGCTGACCCGTTCTGACCCTTTGGCTCCGCGTCCAGCGGGCCGATGTCCCGCCCCTTCTCCACCGCCGCCGTGGACCTTGCCCCGCCGGACTTCTTCCGGCAGCAGAGGAAGAAAAGCAGGCCGAGGAGCAGCAGCAGGCCGAACACGCACGCGATGGCAATGCCGGCGATGGCGCCGCCAGAGAGCTTCTTCTTCTTGTTGCCGCCGCCGGCGACGTCAGCGGCGCCGCCCGCGCCGGGCTCAGACTCCGCCGGCGTCTCCGCGGTCTCGCCGGGGCACAGGCCGAGCGGGCCACCGCAGAGCCCGGTGCCCAGGAACGAGTCCTTGGGCATCTTGCGGAGCTTGGCGGGGATGGAGCCGTTGAGCTGGTTGTACGACACGTTGAACTGCTCCAATGTGGGCAGGTCCAGCTTGGGGATCTCGCCGGTGAAGTCGTTGCTGTCGAGGAGCAGCGACCCGAGACGGTTCAGCTTGTTGAAGTCCGGCGAGATCTCGCCCGAGAACTTGTTCTTGGCGATGTTGAGCCTCACCAGGTTCTTGAGCGTGAAGAGCGACGCCGGGACCTCGCCGGAGAGCTCGTTGTGCTGGAGGTAGAGCGCCCGGAGCTCGGACATCTGGGAGACGTCGTCGGGGATGGGGCCGGTGAGCGCGTTGTAGCGGAGGGAGAGCGTGCGGAGCGCGGTGAGGTTGCCGAGCGCGCCCGAGGGGAGCGCGCCCATGAGACCGGCGCCCGGGAGGCGGACCTCGACGACGCGGCCGTTCTGGCAGGTCACCCCCAGCCACTGGCACGTCTGCGCGCTGCTGTTCCACGACGGCAGCGCCACCTGGCCCACCGCCGAGCGCAGCGCCTGCAGGGCCTGCGTGTCGGTGTTGAGGTCGTCGGAGAGGTAGGCCGGGAGCACCGAGACGAGCACGAGGACGGCAAGGGCCACCCTCGGCAGCCCCGGCATTGCCACCATCGCTGGCGGTGGGGAGGTGGGAGAGTGCAAGCAGGGCCTTTTACCTATTTAGCTCCGGGAGAGCACTGCCATGGAGAAGAAGAAGAAGAAACACACACTCTTTGGTGGTAGTACTAGCAATAGTAGAAATAGAGTGGGCAAGGGCAGGGCAGGTCAGGGCAATGGAATCTTGAATTATAATGGAAGATTTGGTTAACTTAAGGAGCTGGAATGGAGGGCCTGATTGGCTCAATGGCCTTGATTGCTTTAATGATAGATAAACTAGGTGGCACTTACTGGAGCCTAGTTGGAGAATTCCTCCTTTCCTCTTTTTCTAATCCAAAGCTCTCAAGGGAAAAAGGCAGCTTAGCAGGTGGAGTCTTTTGAGGCTCGATGAAAGGCTGGATGTGGGACCGAGACCGACAAAAGACACGAGTAAAATAAATTACTAACAGTAGTACTGTACTACTACTAACATTTTCCATGATGAGATCTTTATTTTAAATAGAATCGTGAGCTAGACGGGTGAACCTGTGCTCGCTTTCACCAGGAATTCAAAATTCCCAACCACCGCGAACCTTGGCATTTGTCGGTTTATACTTGGGTGTTCGTTCTCCAGCTCCATCTGTCAGTAAGAAAATTTCCACTAGTGCTACCACTAGTGCCTAGTGGTACCCAGGATATCCAGTTCACGAGCATTTATCGACCAGTTCCCCGGGCAAGCTACACGAGTACGACTTTGTTGTAGCGTACATAACTTGAAATTTTGGCAAAACGTACGTAGCAAGTACGGTAAACACACAGTAATAATAACTTAGTAATGCAAGGTTCAGGTTCACACGCTTGCTCTTGTTGGGTTTGGTCAAGGAGTCGCTCTGGCTTCCCTGGATCTGAGCGTCTAGTGGACGGTTTATTATTGCTCCGGCGGATAGAAGCTCGGTTTCCATCTGAGTTGCATCATCACAGTCCAGCACAATGGCAGGCAGTGCTCCGCCGCTCCGGCCAACTTGATGTCCCGAGAGAACACGAGCTCTGGGGAATGATGATGGAACGAGTATGGCTGGCCCAAGCAAGTCTAGCACCTCGCTTATCTGTACATTTTTGGTTTAGCATTGATCAGCAGTAGGTCTTTCCAAGCAGGGATAGCATACCAATTCTGTTTGTTTAATCGGTTGGAAGCTGAGATGGGCTCCGTTGAGCACCTATATTCTTTTGTCTCAGTCTGGCCCAATCATACAGCAAGCTTTGTGACGCATTGCCCAATTGGTTAGGTTTTGGGAGTGTTTTGTTTTCTTTCTTCCATTTCTACCTTTCCTGATTCCAAATTGTATTTTATGCAGGTTGGTTGAAACTGAAACATCTTAGGTTGAAAGTCATACCCTACAGGAGGAAGAACAAGAGTGCAACACATTCCATAGAATAGCTACAAGAATGAAAGCCATCGAGGAGGAGACGAAAATAATAGATGTAGAGGAAGTCAGGAACCAAAGGGGCGACTATCTGTCTGTAGAGCTAAGGAACATAATAAGACACTCAAGAGATGAAGTGGTTCATGAGGATGCTACGAGTAGTAAATCCACCAGGAATGGACCTGAAGGAAAATAATTGGACAATGTAGAAGAAGTGGTGTCAAGCCAATATATGAGCTGGAGAAGCCCTGACAGGAGAATTAGCAGCAAGCAAGACCAAGAACACAGAGCAAGGATGAGTAGATGCTACAAGATGAACATTCAGTGAAAGGTGGGGCTAAGAATGAGTTTGATTGCACTCAAGCTGGAGCTGGGAGATGAAAATAACTGACGTAGACGAAGTAAGGAAACGAAGGGCGACTATGACAGTTTCAATGTCAGTGACTAAAGAACCTTAAAAACTGCTTTCTACATCTCAGGAAGTAAAAAACCCTCGGGAAGATCCATGAGAAGCTACGCCGATCAGATGATCTCGTATCAAATTCAAAAGGACAGGATGTTGCAGATGGTTATCTACTTACCTTACTGGGTTTTGCATCAAAATTCAGAAAGATAAAGTACACTACAGGATGCTGAAGATGGTTACCTACTTACCGTGCTGAACTGCTCATCAAACATGCTGGAACTTGTGGAGAACGATGAGATAGATGCAGTTGCCAATTCCAAGCTGAACAACGTTGTGCACAATCTGGCTCTGTACTTGAATAGGACGGAAGGTTTGACCGGCAGATGTAGGGACTGAACATCTGACGCTTGTAATCGGCTGATGAAATCAAGCATGGGCCTTTCACGTCTTTGAATTCAGCGAAACCAATATTGCTGCAAAAACTCAAAGATGGTGCCCTTGTTTATTTCCATATCCAAATATTTGACTGATTTGGAGCTGCATGACTCGCCCATTGATACAATGTCAGCAACTACGGGGGACTCGTCCGGCTTGCATCATCTTTTTGAGGAGGGCATGAGTTAAACACCTTCCAGTATCAGGGAAATACAGCCTAAACAGGCAACCACAGGCTGAGGCACACCTCTCGTTGAAGTTGATTGACCCTGCATGATGGAAGCTATGCTACTTCCAGGTGCACCAGCCAAATAGATCTTCCCACTTGTCACAATTGCAGACAGTTAATCGACCAACGAATCAGTAGAGATGCTGAAGCATTTCACTCAGATGCTCCCTTTCTGGATTGAAGATGTGCATCATGCTGATTCTGAATGTATGTTTGCATAATTGTCAAATATGACATACCTACCAAGCCTCCTCAGTGGCAACAATAAGCCTCTTGACTTCGATATCTTTGATCCTGGAAACATGCAACTACAGACACTTAATGCCGAAGGATGATGAGTCCTGCACTCGTCCTGATGAACATAAATTATCTGGCTTTGAAAGGTGTGTTGCTCCAAGTGTCTGACAATATCATTCTTCATGCAGGATGATTTCTACATCTCAAGATTCTTCTTGGGTGACATTGATCAAGTCCAAAAGATATATCAGTCAAGAAGGTATCCCACCAAGCAGTGATTATATCTGGCATCCCTGAAGGGCTGGAACTTGCTCAATGTCTAGAGGCAGAACCTGAATTCAAAGATGGTGGAAAAGAGATAACTGGAAGGTGAAGTTGCATGATGTCTTAAAACACATGTGTATGTATTTGACTATCACCCTTTAGTCACTCATTGCCAATAAAACCTGAATGTTAACATAAACTTCAGGACATTGTTGTTCTGGGTGCTTCTTTATTGCTTCTCCATTTTCTTCATATAATATTGTTTTTGCAGTACCTTATATTTGCGCATCTGACTTGTTTCCGTATCTTTGGATGTTTATTATCTAGTATATCAGAATATTTGTTCATAAATTTTTAACTGATAAATCAGAGGGACATGACAGTTAGAAACAAAGGAACAACTGAGTAACTTCCAACCATATCCTGGGTACTACTAGATACTAAACATTTCCAAAGAAGAAATGAACCACTGAAAAGATATATGTTTCAATGACTAAGAACTTCATAAAAATGTCAGATGAGTACTGTTACATAAGGATACACCATATGTTGAGAAAAGTTACAATTTACAGCAGATTTGGAAACCGTTTTCTTCTGTTTCCACCATCCCAGAAAGTACAAATCCGTCATGAATAACTAAAGGACCCCTTCACACCATCCAAGCTTTCTCCAAGGGATAACCTGAAAAAGAAGGGAAAAACATATGTTGGGGTGAGGAAGCAATAATAGGTGACCAAATTTAAAGCCCAGAGAGTCTGATGTTCAGTTATTACAAAAAGCATGCAATGATAATATGGATTCACGTTACACAAAATTATACTCTTTAGACATATAAAAAAAATGATAATAACTATAGCAACATATAAATTCCAACATAGATTATAAAAGAAACTCAGTTTGGAATAGAGTTATTCATGTCTGCTTCCTGGATGTAATATCTCTTAATAACATAGGATCATGGAAATCAAAGTTATCTTCTGGGACACACAGATAGTTACAATGGGTAGAATATCAGTAGCTAATGTTCTTTTTATTTTCTGGGGAATTAAAACTTATATAGCAACAAAAACGAGAAATCCAATGGAACCCAGCAGGTTGCCCTCGATAAACGCTTGGACTAACTAACATTAGGATGAGTCATGCTGTTCGATGAAAAAAAAAACACAGCAATGTAGACTGTAGAGTCCAAGAGATAGCTTAGAGGAAGACATAAGGACTGAACGGCTGTTCTACTGAAGATAACATAATGAGCAGACTAGCAGAATGATATGCTCAGCAATTGTTATTTGCAAGAGCTATTGACCCCTTCTCCACTATAGCTCACAGAAAGCAGTAACACAGTAAACAAGACTGAAATAGGTGCAGTGTAAGTGTGTAACCTCCCATAGTTATCCACTTCGATGGGATGTTATGGCAGGCTTCAAGGTCATGATTTTTAACAAGAATCACAAAATTACTTGTTTGAACACCCATGATTAACTGTTCCAGCACAAGTACATCACGCCTAATCTATACGCTAAACATAGCCTAAGACTGTCCGTTGCAAGTACCGACTTGTGACTTGTGCAGCATGTGAGTTAGACCATTAATCTTTATATTCATCAATAAAATTCCATGGATAGTTATAAGCATTTGGTTCTAGTGAAAATTGCTAAAGCTCTACTAATCTATATATGAAGTAATCCCTTGCAATAAGTCTATGGGCCTTCTTCCCAACCTCCCCTAATGCCCCATCTGACAGGAGACATTACTCCAAAATAGTTTTGTTCCTTTTCCTCCCTCTAAACCCAAATAGAGAGCAAGGCAATGCAATCTTTCTCGATGATGATAGGTAGATCCAGTTCAGTGTACAACCAGAAACATTAAAGCTACATATTCCAGAAATTTCCTTTTGTCTTACTTGTGCATGCAGTACTTGAACTCTTGGCCGCGGATATAGTCCAACTCCCCTTCCTCAATCTGCGACAACACAGTGAAATGAAATCCCATCAGAAAATCACAGAAGCAGCTCTTCAGAAACACCACATCGCCCGTCCACCCACCGGATCGCCGCCGTATATGTGGTTGTAGCACTCCGGCGAGAGGCAGCGCAGCACGCAGTTCTCCTTCTCCGTGGACGAGGACCTGCACGCGAATCCCCAGAGCCCGCTGCACGGAGCCGAGAGGAAACAGCCGTCAGAAATATCAGATGCGGCCAGTCGAACGCAAGCAGCAAAGAGCATATCCGGCCGCGTACTTCTCGACGTCGGCGTAGCAGGCGTTCTTCTTCTCCCGGATCTCGTTGTCCTGGAACACGGAACTGCAGGGTGAGACGGATAGATAGATGTCAGGGAGAGAGGTCAGGTTGGGATTCTTACGGTGATGGGGCGTTTAGAAGACTTGGCAGCGGCGGACGGGAGAAGGAGGATAGCGAGGAGGAGTAGGAGACAGCAGGCGGCGGGGATCCGCCGCCGCGGATGCCGTTGGAACGGGAGCGGCGGTGAACGGGGACGCATGGCGGACGATGCGGGCGCTGACAGATGTTTCCGTGCCTCCGTCCCGGAGCACATTACAAAGACCATATTTGAGTCACATTTTGCAAATTTCAAAATTGTAGATCATATTTAACTTATTTAAAAAATATATATTTAGGGTGCACAAAAGTTTTTTTCTGCTAATAGCTTCCGACCACAATGCAAACAATTCAGACAGCTGCTCCCTCGCCTAGCATTCCCTGCTACGCGCAAACACACCAACTCAGTTTGCCTCGTGCTGTAATGCAATTTGGAGGCAATAGGGAGAAACAATTAACCCAAACACCCCAAACACCTGCCTCCTGGAGTATACCGTCTCCATTTGTCATCACAGCTTGTAATTCACAATTACAGCGTTAAGCAGCACTTGCACAATGATGCATGATCTCAGCAACAAAAAACAGAACCAACGACATCACACATGAACAACATCAAACTTGGGTATCTTCTTTCACATGTAACATGTTTCAACCTTGGGTCAGTAGCATCTTCAAAATTATAGGTATTTTCCATCACATATTCCAACTTGTTCAAGACATGAGTATAGTCTAATACAAATGCTATGTTCTATGTTCACTGATGTTACCCTGGTCGCCGCTTCTTTCCCGGCTTCCCCTACAATAACAAAGCTGTCACCTGGCGGGTGAAAAAAGTATGATCCCTAATCTGTCCAATAAACAGATTGCGCAACTGGATTCCAACATTTTACACTTACTAACGTCCAACGAACAGCACTACAGAACTTCAGTCTCCATCTTCAGCTTGTTTAGCTTTAGTTGCGCGATCATACAACTTCGGGCAAATCCTGAATTTACCCCTTCTGCTAATTACGAATATGAGTGCTGTGATCATGAAGCATCCTTCTAATAATCGGGCAGCAGGATGGAATCCTCGTTGAGAAGTCCACCGTGGAATAACAGACTGTGCACTGATTGAAGCAAATCTCTGATCCCCTTCATCACCCCTAGCATGATATGAATGGAATTATTAACAAAAGTGTACTGTAGTTCTACAGATTTAGGGGATCCAATGTCACAGCACTAAGTTTCTGTCCTTTTGGTTATGCATTAGAAGAAGCATGAGTTGGCTTGACACTTTAATGTGAAAGCAGTAATATTGATGTATCAGTACAAGAGATCCATTGTTGCTCTTTATTGCAAGAAAAGTTAATAAGATATTACATGTGTACCTGAAAAGATTCCTGACAGATCCCCAACACGATTTTTTCTTCCTCGCCGAAGAATGATTGCTTCTCTTACTCAAGTTTCCTCGGTTTACATTTTCTGTTAAGCCAAAGGTTGGGCAGCAAGAAGTCTCCTGAATCATGTACCCAGGCAGAAGATGCTAACTACAATAACTCAGAAAAGATAAGACATACCATCACCAGGAACTGAAATACTCTGAGTTCCCTTTAGTGCGGCAAGCTCTTCAACTAGTGAACGTGCCTGGTCACTGCATAAATTAACACATTGACAAAGTAACACGCAAGGTCAAGACTATGGTCTTAAGACAAAAACTAACAAGCAATGCTATTGCTAGATTCCAGGATTTCCCAGTAGCTCTGAGGACCAATATGAGTAGCAGCAGCCTTACAGTTGCCAACAAGAGGAAATAGCAGAAGGAAGATAGGGCAGGTCAGATGAAATATAAGATCTACACGATTGCTGTTGTCTGCTGAGCCTGCAATCAAGCATGTCCAATTTGGTTCACTTTTGGAACAAAAAATCCGCTAGTTTTTAGAACTTTGGGAAATTGATAGAACTTTGGGAAATTCATATTTAAGAGATGATTCTGGCAATAGATAAAGTTGGACAGGACATCAACTCGTGACAGAGTAAACACAACATTCCTTGGCAGCTCACATGCTGTTAAAAAACACTGGCAACTCACACCTGATATTCTTCGGGATCTTCACCTTTATAACAAAATTGTGATCTCCTCTATGGTTAGGCCTCTTAATGTCAGGAGCTCCCAGTTGCTCAAATTTCAACTTCTCCCCAGGCTGAATTCCAGGAGGAATATAAAGATCCTTCAATCCCTCTATTGTCTCAACCTGAAATAACAAGATTGCTTTCTCGATAAAGCTTAAGTGGGAGTCTTTCTAGCACAAAACGAGAATGATTGCAACATAATGGCATTAACAAAAAGATGCACTTTAGTTGCTCACCTTTACTGTAGTTCCTAAAATTGCATCAGTGTAATCAATAGTGACATCCGAGAACAAATTTAGACCGTCTCTGTGGATGCCTTGTTTTTCTTCAACACGAACAAATATATACAAGTCACCACTTACACCCCTGCATGATAAGATAGAAATGGATAACAAAAAAAAACAGTAAGTGAATTCTAATCAACTTAATGAAATGTGAGTTTTCATCCAGGCTGTATTACTCTACTTAAGCTTGGCAAATTAATAATTTTGAGCACCTTGTCAACGGGAAGAAATTTCAGTATGGATGGCCTAGGCATAGCTTTGACCAAGTTACATGTTTAAACTGAACATGCAGAAAACTATACAGAGGGTTCATGAATTTACGTGATTATGCATTAGTTGCCCAGTGCTTGCCTTTTCTTATCAACACTTCCTCCTCCAGTAAATCGAATGGATGAGCCATCCTCGATACCTCCAGGTATGTCTACATTTATACTTCGTTCAACTTGGACTTTGCCTGAACCATAGCAGCTTGTGCAATATTCAGTAATTATCTTACCACTGCCATCACAATTTGAGCAAGAAGATATCTGCAGAATGTAACAGCAAAAGTTACTAACTATAGTGTATCATTCTGGATTTGCCAGACATTGAGCAAAAGATACTAACTAAAGTGATACAGAGATTAAATTATGTGGTAATACAGATGGATACGAGTATCAAACACTTTAAAAAAAAAATTGCATGTAAGATTTTGATGTTCAAATGCTATTAAGACTTTAGGCATGTAGAGAAGACATCCTGGGCTAGTTACTGGGTAGAATCTACCACTTGGTGTACAGTGGTTTTCTACAATATGATATATATTCTCCTCCCATATTCGACGAAATACACAAACTCCACAAGTAACCCCCCAATATTCAATTAACCACACAAGTGACCCTGGTGATCCAACAGAAAAGCTTATACAAGCGAAGTAACTTCATTTAACAGAACATTTATGTATTGTAGGCTCTAAGAGAGGTACACTTTCCCGAAGTTTATAGTAAAAACTCAGTAAGTCTGTATTAATGACAGAATTAAGGGTTATTAAACTCAGTAATTCAGTATCCATGAAAGGATAAAAGGTTATGTTGAGATTAACTGCCGAGGTGGATAAACACAGGTTGCACAATAACTGAGAACACAAAATTCCAGTAGAATGCCTAGGTCACCTGAGATACTATACCAAAAGCTGTCCTCTGAGATTTCATTGACCTGCCTTGACCTCTGCATTGTGTACATTCTGTTACGCTGCTGCTAGATTTAGCTCCAGATCCATGGCAGGTGCCACAAGATTCATGACGAAAAATACTGATCGCTCGTTTGCCTCCAAGGATCGATTCTTCAAAAGGAAGGAGAAGATCATAGCTACAATACAGAAAAGAGGGTGTAAACAACTATCCAAGAATTAACTTTCACTGCTTTAATGTGAGGATGAAATTATTTACCGAATATCAAGTCCCCTGTTGTCTCTGACATTTGAACTGTATTGAAATCGCCCTGGACCCATGCCCCCAAAAAACTTGTCAGAACTACCGAAGAATGCATTGAAGAGTTCATATGGATCAACCTGCAAAATAAATAAAAGGCCAATGATCATGTCACCTGGACTTATATTTTATTAAGACCTTCCCTGTAAAGTTGAGTGTTAGTTGCGATGCAAGATGCACACAACATATAGCTACTTGCAAGTTTGACACACATAAATGAGAATCACATGCTATTGCTGCTGTTGTTCTTCGTTAAAATGCATCTTATGGATAAATTTGTACTTTGTTGGATAGATTTCTAGCTTAATTTTTTAAGGTAGGTTTTTCCTTGGCATTTTATCTGTATATTATTTCCCCAGGTCTCTCAGAAATACTACTGTACATATTCTGTAAGCCTTTTTAACTATCACATTTCAGCTGTTAATACAATTGTAGTGCTGCTATTCCTCCTTGAAAAAATGAGAATCCCATGCCAATGTAGAAAGTAGGAGAATATAAGATGTACATGGAGGTTATAAATGTTCAAGAGTTAATTAGCAGTAGAAAGCAACATCGAGCAGTAGGAAATATTTATATTCCTAAATTAGAAAAAGAGCTCATTCAAAAGAAAAACTATCACTTGGGTTTTGAATAAATAAGTACCCCATGTGCACCGAAATCTCCAGCTCCATAATCTCCATGAAGTCCTGTTTCACCAAATCGATCATACAAAGATCTTTTCTCTTCGTCCGACAGAATCTAAAAGAAGCTACAGCATAAGTGAATCACATAACAGGGTAGTAATCTGATAACATTGTCAATCATCACAGTTTGTAAGTATATGGTCATCCAGACCATTATAGTGCATTAATGATGTAGTTTTCCTGCGAAGCTTAATTTACACCTGTCATAGCTTTGCAGACCAAGAGTGAATTAAATTTTTCATGGTAGAGCTATCTCTACCTAATTACTCCATTGATGGTGCATTATTGATGTAATTACCCTGTGAAGCAGTGTAGTAACTAGCAAGTGTACACACAAAAAACAGAGCATGCTGTTACAAATTGGGTCAATTCATTACTAAGAGTAAGATAATAGCTAGATATTGGTATAGTCCAACACTCAGCATATCCTTAACACTTTAGCAGAGACCAGAGAGCAGAAGATACCTCATATGCAGCACTTATCTCCTTAAATTTTTCTTCTGCCCCAGGGCTCTTGTTCATATCTGGATGGTACTGAAATAAGAAAAACAAGAAAGTGTGTTCTTCAAGGCCTGAAACTCCAGCACCAACTATACAAGGGAGGTATCTTGGAAAGAGAATCAACCCCACATGTATTAAAATACGTGTAGGTCCCTCTGAAGAAAACATGCATTTAATTTGTAAACTGTATTACCTATGTATAGCTTGGTAGTATTCAACAAAAGTGGCAAAACAATGCAGGATTATTATCTTAGAATTTGCTAACACCCATTATACAGGTTCAAGATTTCCTTTAACAAAACTTAATGTATTTGAATTTAGGACGATAAGAAAAAACAAGAAAGTAGCAAATTACATTTAGTATAGCTTTGCAGCATCCCCTGAAGCTTAGCGATGAGAGAATTATACTTTTTTTAAGATAGATCTATCTCCCCCTAATTACTCCACGGATGGTGCATTATTGATGTAGTTATCCTGTGAAGCTTAATTTACACCTGTTATACTAACTGTCGAACTTGCTTGACCAACTCTAAATGGTATCGTTTCCGTAATTTATCCACAGTAGCTGGACACTAGCCTAGTTCTTAATTCTGTTCTCTCTACTACACCTCTATGAGAGCTTACCTTTGCAGAGGAAAAATCCCAACATGCCAGAAAATGCTCTATATTGCAACGGTGCTGTACTTATTTGCCACGACCCAGCTTTCAGAAATGTTACTTCATTTTCAGTACAATCTCAAAATGGTGAAATAGATGCACATGCTGATAATCATGCAAGTGGATCGACTCAATCATAGCACATTATCTCGTCTCTGTACACTCATTGTAATTAGAGACAGGCAAACTGAACTGCAGCAGCAGCCAATCTTCTTTTTTCTAACTCTCCGAGAGGGGTATGGAAGAGGATGGGAGAGAGCGTCACCTTGCGCGCGAGGGTCCGGTAGGCGCTCTTGACCTCCTTCAGGGTGGCGTCGCGGCGTATGTTCAGCGTGGCGTAGTGGTCCTTGCCTCCGCGCTCGGCCGCCGCCGCCGCCGCCGCGGGCGGTCCCTTCCCGAACGCGGCGGAGAGATGGGTTCGAGCGCGGGCACGACGAGGGACCAGGCGGGGACGGAAGTGGAGCTCGCCGGAAGTGGAAGGCCGCGGCGAGCGGAGGGACGAGGTAGGGTTAGGCGTCGGGTTTGGGTTCGCGGGGAGGTACTGCACGGCGGCCATGGAACGAGCCGGTGGCTGCCCCCGCAAGAGAACACGTCCGGTTTGTCAGGATGCTATCTCTGAAAACTCTGAAGCTGTCTCTGCAGCGCGACACCATCAGTAATCGGTGACAACAAACAACGGCTGAGATTTGGGCACAATGCTTCGACAAGATCTAACGGTCAGCAGAGCTGATTCTGTAACCGATCACATTTAGTGTTAAACCCTGCCATAATTCTGAGCTTAACTGTAATAACTACTTATAGCTAGATAAAATTCGAATTTTTTACAGAACGGACCACTATGGCGAGTGAATTGTCAGAAAAGACCACCCTACGAACGTATTGTCAAAACTGCCGTGGCGGCACGTTCCCCAGGCGACACGTGGAGAGTGCCGCCACTGCCGGAGGCGGCACGTACCGGGACGGTTTTTTCAGCTCGGCCAGAACGGGGAACGGGAAATGGTGGGCCCTGCCGCCTCTGCTGGTGGCGGCACGATGAGGTGGCACATGCCGCCTCCGCTGGTGGCGGCACGATGAGCTGGCACATGCGCGCTGCGCGGCAGCTACTGTCGGTGTACAGCAGCCTGACGGCGCTGATTCCGAGGCGCCGAAAATCAGGGAATCCTGCCTGTACATGAGCTGATTGCTAGGCAATTTTCGGAGCACACAGGCAGCTGACGGCGGTGATTCCGAGGCTGTTGTCCGTCAGCTACAGTGCTGATTCCCACGCCGGAAGTTAGCACCAATTTTATATAATGATTGCACTGATTGGCATGCGGGCGGGAAAGCGAGATTCTTTCGTTATTTTCGTCTGATTTCCCGCTTAGTTGTTCCGCAGAGTGAGTCTATAAAATCTGCACTGGAACCATACTCGAAGCAAGCTTTTCCACTGCTCTAGTTACTAAAAAAAATTAGTGACCATGAGTTTGCCTTGTTCGGACCAATCTATTAGACCGAAGAAGATGAAGGATGCGAGCCTTCCTCCGGGGGTGGAACTTGTGCGGTGTTGGTGCGGCAGTCCATGCAAGGTGAAGGAGGTGACCGACTTCTCCGATATGTTTGGAATGAAGTTTTTCATGTGTCCGAATCATGAACATGATCCTCCAGTAGCAGAATCGCCGTATGAGAAGCCTCCGGTATGTTTTAATCACGATGAACAGTCAATTGTTGTCGTGTTCCTGTTGGTGTTAATGAATGTTTATTTTTTGTGTTTCAATCTCCTTCGACCCTATGCTCGTATTATCGTTGGATTGACAAGAAGCAGCCGGAATGGGCGGTGCGTGAAGTAAATGAGAGGCTACGACGTGCATGGGCTAGTCTGGATAGGGAGGAGCGGCAACAGAAGGTTGAAGCACAGTTGAAAGCACAGCAAGATAGAGAGATGAAATAATATAAAAATTAGAAAGCACATTTCTTTCAAGAAATGGGGAGGAAAAATGATGAAGCTAGACTCCGCATGGAGGAGGAAGAACGACAGCGCAAGGAGGCCCGTGAGGCTGAAAGACAGAGACTGAAAGAAAGGGCTCGGCAGGCACAGGCAGCAGAAGAAGCCGGTGATAGGAAAGGAAAATATCCACGTTGGACTCAGTAGATGTACGGGCAATTTATTTTAATTGTCGCAACTAGTTGTATCTTAATTTCAGTTCTACTTGTTAATTTCAGAATGTTGATGTATCTTAATTCCAGTTGTAGTTTTTTAAAATTTTAAGTATTAAGATGTACTTCATTTGAAGTTGTACCGTGTGGTAATGAAATATTTGGTCTCCCGTGTTTTTTTAAATATTATTTTTAATTGTAATTTTGAATATAACACGTGAATTAATTTTTTTCCAAAACTAGTGCTCCCGCCATTTTTCTTCCCGCCTTTCTCTTCCCGCCATTTCTTATCTTCACGTCCTATTAAACCTCCCTGCTCACTTATGTGGGTATTCACTCGAAGATGTCGGGTTATCCTCACGACCATAGCTTCCTAGACTTTCAATCCGAGAGCCTTGTGAAGTGTGCCGCCGAGTTTAGGGTAGACAATAAATTAGTTGAATGGGAGGAACTCATTAGTAGTGATAGTCTTCTCACTAAGATAGATGCGACATTGTGGAAGAAAGGTTGTTGGCTTCATAGGACTCCCCAGGAAATACGAGCGGAACTTCTCAGGATGCATGGAAGGTGGAAAAAGGTGAAGCAAAGTAGTAGTAGCGAGAAGTTCCTCAATTTGTTAGCAGATCATCCGAGATCATGGGCGGAGGAGAGCGAGGACGATGACGACATCTTCATGCCTAGCAGCACGGCCAAGAGAGCTGCATCTTCGAAGGGGAAGAAAGCGACATCATCGAAGGGCAAGAGTGGCCCATCGACGGAGGATGGAGGTAGTGAAGATGATGACTTCATGCCTAGCAGCACCGCCAAGAGAGCTGTATCGTCGAAGGGCAAGAGAGCAGCATCATCGAAAGGCAAGAGTGGCCCATCAACGGAGGCAGGAGGTTGCGTCGACGGGAGATGACTTCATGTGGTTGTATCTTAATTTATGTCTTATTTGTTAATTTCAGAATGTGGTTGTATCTTAATTTCTCGTTGTAATCGTGTCCCATCAGATGTCCGTATGTCTTGTGAAGTGTGCCGCTGAGTAATAATATGTCTGACACGACGTAAACTATAACATAATTGATACATAGGTTCATACACATGAGTAATATTATGAAATGTCTAAAATTAACATAAATACAAATATGTCTCACATATAGATAGAACCTATGAACGTCGTTGACGATGTTTTTTGACTGGCTTGTTTTTGCGATCGGAAGGTTCATGACGTTTTGGGGAATTATGTGCATGTTGACCTCGGCCTAACTGCAGCACATCCACCTCTGGCTCTATCTCCTGGGTGTCAGGAGGAGTCTGCAATACGTGTTGAGATTCTGAATAATCTGGTATCATACTGGAAGATGTGCCCAGAGGATCATAGCCAAAGAAATCTCCAATTATTTGTCCAACCATGTTAGGAGGTTCATCGGATGGTCCTGTGCTGGATTGTGGCTGCATCTGCGGAAGACCCTGTGGCCGGGCAATATTGATGCCCAAACCAGCTCCCATGTCGTCCCATGTTCTGTCAGCAAAGTCCTGCAATGAAAATTATTTGTAAGTACTATGAATGAACATTTTCTGTGTGACTAATACTTAATAAATATGTACATACCTGAGTGTTGTTGTACAACTGCTCACTACCTTGCGGTGGGGCCATACTGAGACCAATACCAGCTCCTATGTCATCCCATGTTGGGTCGACAGTTTCCTGCAAAGGTAAACATTTTGTAAATACCTATGCAATGCTAATGTTCTGCGTGAAACATTAAATATTATATATGTTCCTACCTGAGTGATGTTGTACCTCTGCGAACCCTCGCCTTCAGTGTACGAGTATTGTCCTCCGTATGGGCTAACCAGTGGAATAGAATCGTCCTCCTGTTATAACAAATACCCAATAGTTATTACACTTTTGCGTTCGCTATAAATTAGTAGGTTGTTAAATTACTAAAAAAAATTATAACATAGTACCTGTGTGGCCGCATGACTGGACTGTGGGCGGCATAGTAGTGTAGAGTCATGTCGTGGAATAGAAGTCGTACCCGTCGTGCTAGGACGTGGCTGGCTGCAGGTACGCGCCTCACTCGGTCTGGTAGACCGTGCCTCCGGCATGTCGTACGCTCGCGTGACAACGTCATCGTCACGAGTGCAACCAAGACGTTTAAGACCTTTCGTGGTATTATCATAAATACGTCTGAGCAGACCTTTTCCCTCATTAGAATTCAAGTTTCGCATGTGCAATGCGGATCGCGCATCCTGAGCAATTTGTCCATATTCTTGTATCTAAATATAATTTAATTGTTTAGATAAAAATGTATATGATTTAATGACTGACATAATTATTTTGTAAATGTATATGATTCGAAGTACCGTTATGTCACGATGGTAAGCTGATGAACGTTCAGTTCCTCGATGCAACTGTTCGTCCCTTGTGAGGTTAGCTACCCTCGGTGGTGGAGTAGCTGCGAGCAAAGTACGCGTGCTGCTGCGGTACCATTGATTGTACGTGCCTGTTGTACGTTGATCATACGCTCTGTATAGTGTACAATTTTCATTAGCGCATGCACGAGTCTATAAATGATAAAGTACCTATTTTCTTGTACTACGTTTAATGCGGGTTCATTGTTCCACATCTCTATCCACATCCTATTAGGTATCCTTAACAATTCATGTCTCTATTGTCTTGGCTGAAATGCAATAATTTTAATTAAAATGGCTAAACATAATTAACACAAACATACAATAGATATTGAACTTACGTATGTGTTTCCTCATCGACTCTTCTTGGTGGTGGTGGGGGAACATCCCAATAAAGACCAAATTGTCGCATGACACGCTCTGGATTATATGGCTCAACCATCCACACGAGTGTGCAACGTGTCATCCATAAACCACTGTCTCTCAAGCAATATGGTGTTACTGGCTGAACACCCCACACGTATTCAATATCAGCATCCGTCCACGGGTCCCATGTGATGCTCATCTCATCTAGATGCTCAAACTCCTGCTGGTATTCAGGGTAGCAACCTTGTGCCATATTATGGGCCCAAAATTTTCTAACATGTGTCCACTGACTTGCAAATGTGAGAGGGCCATGTGCGCCTTTCCCTGCATTATATGGGTGGATTTTATCCCGCTCCGCTATTTGGGGACGTCCAACTGGGATGTACTCCCACGACCACAGCTGCAGAAACTCATAGCACACAGCCAGTATCTGTCTTGATTTTAATTTTTTGGAGGTGGCTTCGCATAACCCTCTGTACGTATGACCTAGCATAGCTGAACCAAAGCTGTATGTTGGGTTATGAGGTAAAGGCTTGTCTACTATGTGCTCTGCAATCTTAATCATACTGGGGAGTACTATGTCACCGTGTGACGAAGGGAACATCGTACCGAAGATATACAACAAATACGCAAAGAGGTGCTTCATACGGGTCTCAGGTGATGCATTGGCTGGAATATCACGAAAATTTTGTACTAGCCATCCTAGAGGGACACCCCTTGGACGCCGTCCATTGCGGGGGTTTGGAGGCAGAGCAATACCTAGCCTCAGTGCCAAATCTTCGTGCCGACGACTAGAATATGCTGCAGGGACCAATGGCTCATCACTTATTGGCAGAGCAGTGATGAATGCCACATCTTTAAGTGTAGGTGTCAACTCCCCACAACGTAAGTGAAATGTGTGTGTTTCGGGTCTCCAACGATCAACGAGAGCTGACAGAAGAGATGGGTCCAGCATGAACTTCTCGTCGCTAGATAAGAGGTTACAATATGCAATAAGTCTGTAAGCCGTGAGGTGCCGCTCGAAAAAATGGTGAATCCTCCAACCGTGTTTAATTGTTCGAAGCCTAAATGGCTGAGTAGGGTTTATGTACGCCTCACAGTTTAACCAGAGGTGGCAACGATGTCTAGCATCCCACGGCCCCTGAAGAAGTTCTGGCATGGGAGACGTTATAACCTGCATGAAATATAAGTACATTTAGCTGTCACAATTTTTTTATTGCAACACATCACGGATACAAATTTATTGCAAAACATGGCGGATACAAATTTATTGCAATACATCATGAATACATATTTATTGCAATACATCACGAATACAAATTTATTGCAATACATCACGAATACAAATTTATTACAATATATCATGAATACAAATTTATTACAATACAGTTATTACAACAATTAGAAGTACACATTTTTTAAAATACATCTGGCAGTTCTAAGCAATGTCGGGTCAGGAACAAATTTTTCTAACTGTGTTGACAACATGTCCCTATAGTGCATATGCATGCCCTAGGCCCAGAACTCACCGCTCCAGGTGTTGAATAGATTTTCAATGTTGAAGTAAGGAGATATGTAGGGCTCGATGCTGATGTTTTGTTCTGCAGCCGCCCTAAGGACATGACCGCACGGGAAGCCCAAAAGCTTCGGCTTTTGGCAACTGCACTCGCAGGTGGTTGGACCAAGGGTGACGGAATGCTTTCTTGATCCTCTGTGGTGGCCATGTACAAACTTGGATCGTACGCTGATTAGCCACTTGTGCCTAGTTGCATCCACTTGAGTACAACCATGACTTCGTGATTTTTCTGCTTTCTCATTTAGGTGTAGGTGAATCTTTTCAGACCATCTCTTGTTCATTGCAACTTCAGCGCCGGCGACCTGGACTCTGTCTGCAAAGTACGATAGAGTCCGGTTCCATGTTTCTTGAATCAGGGCGGTGATAGGGAGGGCACGTACACCTTTGAGCACGCCATTGTACACCTCTGACATGTTGCTGGTCATAATGCCGTATCGGGCTCCAGTGTCTTTACAGTTTACACAACACCCACTTGTATAACTCTGGGCAATTCCTAGTTATCCACTCAGACAGATTAACCACCGGCCGAGCTCGACCCCTCCAATCTTCTCTCGCCGGCAACGAATCACATTCTATCAGTCTATTTATTCCCCCCCAAAATTGCATTCATCTTGGTCATCGTCTTCTGCATGCACATCCTCTTGAATAGCTTGAACCAGTCCTTATTCTTGTACTTGGAGTAAAAATTTGCGGCGAGATGCCTCATGCACCACCTTGTCTCTAGATCGGGCCACCCCCAGCTAGGGTCTGGACTCTGCTTAATACTCTCGATCGAGCTCAGCGGGCCCGTATTGTGATCAGAGACAATGCAAACTCCGGGATGATTTTTCACGACTCCCACCTTCATGCAGCTTAGGAACCACAACCAGCTATTTTTGTTCTCGCTCTCCACAAGTTCATAGGCAATAGGGAGGAGCTGGTTATTTGCATCTGTTGCGATAGCCACTAGTAATGTGCCCTTGTATTTTGCAGTAAGAAAGGTACCATCAATTGATAATACGGGACGACAGTGATGGAACGCCTGCATAGTCTGAGGGAATGCCCAGAAAATACGGTCAAGGATCCTTTCATATTGATTAACTGGGTGTAAGCGGTGTTGCAGGAACACCTGAGTTCCCTTGTTAGCTGCCGCTATCTGATTAAGAAGTTTGGGGGCGTAATCATAGGCCTGCTCATAGGTGCCATACAACCTCTGAAAAATGTCCTCCTTCGCACGTCTAGCCTTGCCGTAACTGACAGGGAAGCCAATAAGATCTTTCGCTGTTTTTTGCAGTGACTTAATACCCATGTTTATATTTTATTCCACCGTCGCCATCATGATATTTGCCACATATTTAGCTATGACATTACGGTGCTTAGAAAGAGACCCAACTAATTCGCAGCTATGCGGTACTATTTTTGAGATATGCCAGGGCAGACATACCCCAGGGCTCTTGCGAACGATCACTCTCCCCATACATCCATCAGCGAAATCGATGCAGATGACCTTCAACTGACTTCTGTCAGACTGCTTCACTCTATGCTGACGAGATATTGATGCATGTAAAATGCATACATGAACTTTGCATTATAATTCTCATATTTCAATCATATTTGCATCATATAAGGGTTATATCATTGTTTTATATTGATTTTGGGGATAATTCACAGTTTCCCCCATTTATTTGGAATTAACCCTACAGAACCAGAAAACCCCTTTTTCCATGTTTTTGACTTTCAGGGACCCAAACGACGTCCAAATGACCTAAGATTTTACGGGGCCCAATATTTGGAAGGAAGAAGACGTACGAGCCAAGGATCCGCAAAAAAGGAAGTCCGAGGAGGAAAATAGGTGGGCCCATGCGGCCCCTGTACCAGGCCGCGTGGGGCACTCCCTTTTCCCCCTCGTGGCTCCGATGCCGTCGATCTTCGTCCCCCTGGTTTCGTCTTGACCTAAAACCGACTGCATAAATAGTTCCCCGACGTTTTCCAGAAGGAGGTGGCCGCAAACAGAGAAACACCGAAACGGAGATCAGAAGCTGCAGATTGGAGGGGGGAAACTCCGGCGGAGCGCTGCCGGGGTGGTCTCCATCTCCTCCAACGACATCTCCACCGTCTCCATGATGAAGGGGGAGTAGTCTCCATCGGGGCTGAGGGCTCATGCCGGTAGCTATGTGGTTTATCTATCTCTCCCATGGTGTGATCTGTATGTGATCATGAGCTTTGTAATCTAGTTGAATCCATAGATGTTACTCTTCATCATCTTATGAATTATGCTACTCAAGTGGTTTTATTGATGTGATTTCCGGAGTCACCTTTGTCCCATGGTGTGAAGTTGACAGTGTGTGCACCGTGCGTGGCTCTTAGGTTAAAGATTACATGAGTACTTATCATGAGTTATTATTTGTGTTGGATGTCTCTATGATATTGTGGTGTTTGTTAGTACTATCTTTGGATGCGGATAGTGACAAGCATGAAGTGTCCCTAGATGTGGAATGCAACTTTAAGGTGTGCTTTTTGTAGCCCTACACATTGGATTGGTGTTCGTTATCCAACCAGAGGATAGTTCGGGGTAGCATAGTGAAGAGGAAATATCTATGTATTCAATTATATTATTATTGTTGAGAGTGTCCACTAGTGAAAGTATGATCCCTAGGCCTTATTTCCAAACACCGTTTACACCTTTGTCTTGTCCTCTTGCATTGAAGAGGATTGGGACACTTTTACATTTTTGTTTTGTTACATTAAAACCTCCATCCATTAAGTCAACCATCTTGTTCCTTAAACTTGTTTAGTGCATAATCAACTAAAACTTGTGACACTATAGTTGTAGGGAATAGATAACTTTTCCTTCTTGCTCCTGCGGATCGATACCCTACTTTCACACTAAGAGGTGCTACAGTGATCCCTGCTCTTGGGGGTTATCAAGTACTTTTCTAGCGCCATTGCCGGGGAGCGTAGCGCTTAAGTTTCTATTCTTGTGTGCACTAGACTTTAGATTTATTTTATCTTGTTTTATATCTTGCAATCATCTAAGCTTGGGGAGGTTCCTCTTTAACTTGTTTGGTTGTGAAGTTTTTCTTAGTTTTACTTTCAGTTTTGCATTTCTCAAAAACCCAAAAAAAAATTTGGAAAATGGAAAATAAAAAAATTAGAGAACTTTATGAACTTTATATTGAATTAGGACATGGTGCTTTTGAAGAGATAATTAAACCGATGGGAGTTTGTTTGCATAATAGTGATTGCAATGCTATTAGCATGAATTCATTGAACACCATTATTCCTAATGCTATGGAAAAGTCTAAGCTTGGGGAAGCGAGTTTATATGAAAATGATCTTTTTAGTTCCCCAGCTTTAGAGAAAAAAATTTGCTTTGATAATACTTTGTCTCCTATATGTGATAATTCTAAGGATACTTGTGATATTCTAAAACCACCTACTGAAAGTATTCCTTTTGAAATACCTATAGAATATATTAAAATGGTTATGGATGAATGTTATGCAGGGGATGGAACAATCCATCCACATGATCACTTGTTGAAATTTACAGAACTTTGTGAGCTGTTTAAGGTTCCAGGTTTATCAAGGGAAGATGTCATGAGGAAATTATTCCCATTTTCACTTAAGGGAAAAGCAAAGAAGTGGTATAGGATGCTGGATGATCCCCCTTCGAATTGGAAACAGCTTGAATCTCTCTTTTACTCTAAGTTTTATCCTCTTCATGAAGTGCATCTAGATAGGTGTTACATTTTCAATTTTTATCCTCATGATAGAGAAAGCATTGCTCAAGCTTGGGGAAGATTGAAAACATTAATACTCAAATGTCCTAACCATGAGCTTCCTAAGGAAATAATTATTACTAATTTTTATGCAAGGCTTTCAGGTCATTATAAGGATCATCTGGATGCCTGTTCAGGAGGTTCTTTCACAAGCAAGGAGGTTGAAGCTAAATAGGATCTTCTTGAAACAATTCAACGCAATACTGAAGATTGGGATAATGACAAAGGTAAAGAATCAGGTATAAACTATAAGTATGATTGCATTGAGTCTTTCAGTAAAACTACTAGTTTCCATGAGCTCAGTGGTAAATTTGGTCTTGATTCTCAAATTATTGTTGATTGCTGTAAAACTTTTGCTTCTCATATTAATATTCCTAAAGAGAGTTGGGACATGTATCATGAACCTTCTAAAGACACTTGCTTGGAAACCGAAACTGTTACTGATGATTGCAATAAACATGCTCAAACTTCTGAAAGTACTATTTCCTATAAGCATGTTAATTATTGTGGAGCACTTATACCTTGTGAAAAGAATAAAATCGAAGAGGAATATTGTATTCATCATAGGAATGAAAAAACTACAACATGGTACAGAGCTCTAAGTGATCTTGCTAAAAAGGTTTGTGACACCTATCCTTTTATTTGTGAACTTTGCTATAAAGAGGGTAATTTCAAATTCCAATGCTCAGATTCTAATATAAGTACTGCAAGAGACTTTTGTGATAACATGATCACTCCTAATCAGCATGATGAACTTACATTATTTTTGGGGTGTGAAGAGTTATCAAGAAAAACTTCTTCGTTAGATATGAGTGCTTTTGATATGAATAGCGTGTTGCATGGATGTTATCTCTATTGTGTTAATAATTGCCATGACAACACTTACATTCAAAATATTATAAAAGATGGAATGGCTTTACCAAAATATGAAAGGACTAATGTTTGTCTTACTCTTATTAATGAAAAGGAGGAATCCTCCCGAGTTTCTTCTATTGTTTCTAACAATAAACCAGGGTATGTGGAGAAGCCTCCTTTCAAACCTCTCCCTCCTGAGAAGGGAAAGAAGAAGAAGAGGAGGAGTAAAAGGATAGAGGAAACGGTATCTTCCCCTAAGCTTGTTGCTCCTATTATAGTTGTTGCTAATGAGTCTGATTTTGATGATGATCCTATGCCTGTTACTTATAGTAGTGATCATGATTGGGAAAAGCATAGTACTTTTGATATTGAAAATTTCTCGGGTACTAATCCTGAAAATGATGATGATAATAATTACAATCATCCTCATGAAACTTGTCATAGTTTTGGAAGGATTACCCAAAACCATCCAATTAATATACAACTTGTCTATCATGTTCGAGTTCTTTACGATGATGCTACTCCCATTGCTATTAATAAGAAGAACTTTGCTTATGTGGAAAATATTGATACTTTTATGCATATGGATCATGATAAGAATGTTTCATGTGATAGCTATATTGTTGAGTTTATCAATGATGCTACTGAAAGCTTTTATGAGAGAGGGAGACATGATTTCATTTATCTCAAAAATATTACTCTTTTTGTTGAAAATTTTGAAGTTGCACTCGCTTTGCCTTCCTATGCAAGTCACTTTGTGCTTTATTGATTTATTTTCTTACACGATCCCAATGCATAGGAAGTGGGGTAGACTTAAATGTGTTTTATATTTTTCTCTTGATGCTCTCTTTTGCATTTCAATTCTTATTCCTATGTGAGCATCATTAAAACTATCATGTCTAGCTAAAAGACTATAAAGAAAGCGCTTTACGGGAGGCAACCCGGTTGTTTTTATTTTCTTTGTGTCCTCTTGCTGTAACCATAGATTGTTTTCTTAGCTTAGTTTCTGGAATTCTTAATAAAGTGCCAAGTTTTACCCATTTTGGTTTGATCAAGTTGCTATTTCTATTCGGAGATTTTATTCCTGCACGAAGTCTGTGCACGGTTTGATTTTTAATTTTTATTCTGTAAATCTGAATGATCTGAGATTTTAATTGTAACTGCAACTTTTCATCCTATGTATTCCTGAATTTTTACAGAATTTTTCGACGAGATTAAGTAGGACAGAAAAATACGTTTTGCTGCTACTGTTTTTCTGGACAGATTCTGTCCCGTATTGTTTTATGCTTGTTTTGAACTTTTAAGTTGAATCTTTTTTATCCAATTGAGTTTATGAGTAGGCATAAAACATTATACACTTTCTGGACATTCATATGTATTTTAGTCCATGGATTATATGCAGCAAGAAACCTATTTATTTATCTCTACTAACGTCACCCCACAGAAAAGAAATGGGAGAAACAGTGTTTTGAAGTTTTTTCACAGGGATTGGAGGAGATGCACCATGAGTTATCCAAGGATGGTGAAAACCATAAGCTTGGGGATGTGGAGAACATCCCCAATGAGCCTACACACTCTCGGTTTGCACACGTCTAACTTCTGTTTTTTGATCAATACACTTTATCGCATAATCTTGGAGCGTCTTTTTGTTTGTTTTTGCTTTGATTTTTATTTTTGAGACCACCACACTATCATTTATATATGAGAAAGCTACTGGAAATATGGGTTGAAATATCTTGCATGCTTTTATTGTATTGGGAAAAGGGATGTCTAAGTTGATTTTTAATGACACATATAGTTGCATGATTCATGAGCTCCTTTATGACTAATAATTTGCAAATGCTTTATCATGAGCTATCTCTTATTCATGTTTTGATGCTGTATGTTATTTCACCTTGTTTGACATGAATTATTTAGTTCTATGGACACTCATGCATGCATCTAGATGGTCATCTTTCTCCCTTTTGCTAGCCCAAAAATTCCAACAAGTAAACTTGTTTCCAACACCTTCAACCAAAGTTTTCCAGCGAGTCCACCATATCTACCTATTAGCTTTATGTTATTCCGAGTATGTTTATCATGTTATTTGTGTTATCTATACCTATAAATGAAAATGATTATGTTATTTATTGTAATGGGAAAAGTTGGTTAAAAAGCTCTCGCGAACTTGATGCACACTTTACTTGCATTTAATAAACATGTCACCTTTGTCCCATGGTGTGAAGTTGATAGTGTGTGCACCGTGCGTGGCTCTTAGGTTAAAGATTACATGAATACTTATCATGAGTTATTATTTGTGTTGGATGTCTCTATGATATTGTGGTGTTTGTTAGTACTATCTTTGGATGCGGATAGTGACAAGCATGAAGTGTCCCTAGATGTGGAATGCAACTTTAAGGTGTGCTTTTTGTAGCCCTACACATTGGATTGGTGTTCGTTATCCAACCAGAGGATAGTTCGGGATAGCATAGTGAAGAGGAAATATCTATATATTCAATTATATTATTATTGTTGAGAGTGTTCACTAGTGAAAGTATGATCCCTAGGCCTTATTTCCAAACACCGTTTACACCTTTGTCTTGTCCTCTTGCATTGAAGAGGATTGGGACACTTTTACATTTTTGTTTTGTTACATTAAAACCTCCATCCATTAAGTCAACCATCTTGTTCCTTAAACTTGTTTAGTGCATAATCAACTAAAACTTGTGACACTTTAGTTGTAGGGAATAGATAACTTTTCCTTCTTGCTCCTGCGGATCGATACCCTACTTTCACATTGAGAGGTGCTACAGTGATCCCCTGCTCTTGGGGGTTATCATTGCTTCTCCAAGGCCTCTCCAAGGCCCGGAACAGAGCGAAATTCATTGCTGATGGTCATAGTCTCTAAGAACTTAGGATCCATCGGCGCCGCAACCGCCCTCTGACGAGGACCATCACCTTCTTCGTCTGAGGATGATGACGAAGAAGAGTGACCATCATCGTCATGATCTAGCACCTCCTGCAGTCCATGAACATGTTCGCTCAAGTCAACAACTGCAGACCAATATCCAGGGTCAACAACCGCCGATGGTACAACATCGATGGTCGTTTGCTCCAAGGGGGCGGTGTTGGGGTCTGCGGTGAGGGCCAGCTCGACCTCAGCCGCACTGGTACTGCATCCGGCTTCATCAGTAGGAGAAATAAACTGCACATACACCATCGGCTCACCAAACATGGCGGAATCAAGTGTGCTTGCAAAGGTCATATACTTTTGCCAATGAGTTTCATTTTTGACCTCCCGCGGTCCCAGCGGGCAACTTCCCCATTTGTCCCTCCTACGCAGACGAAGGTGAAAGAGCATGGTTGCCCCCATATGTTGTTTTGGTAAATAATGGCAATCTCTATGGAATAATGTGTGCTTTGAGTTATATTTGCAGTGTTGGACCGTATGGAATGCTTGAACTCCATATGTTGGAGTCAAAGCTAAAAGAAGAAGATTATATGTTGATCAAGGCTAAGTGCAAGTTGATCAACATACAAGATAAGGTGTTGGTCCGTATGGAATGCTTGAACTCTATATGTTGGATTCGAAGCTAAAAGAAGAAGATTATATGTTGATCAAGGCTAAGTGCAAGTTGATCAACATACAAGATAAGGGCAAGTGAAGATATGCGAAAGAGTGTCTCTCCCATATTGGTGTATGGGAGAGCAATATGCGAGGCTTCACCGAGCGGAGCGTAATCAAGAAAGGTGATCCACTTGAGAGGAGATCAAGATCGTCATCATCTAGCTCAAGTGGAATGCGCAAGGCAAAGGTATGATCTTGATAGGTTTCTATTTTACCGGTCTCGCGGTGTAGTTGGGAGACCGGGTTTTAGGATAGGTAACCGTACTATCAAGAGGGGCTCTCAAGTGAGCTTTAGCGTATCGGTCGTAGAGATCTCAAACCTTTGCATCCTTGCATTCTTGCAATCATCTTTATTGGTTCTTATTTGTCTCTTATCATGATGTGGTCTTGGTGCTTGTCGTGCTTGTCATGACAAGGCCAAGCTCATCGAAAACGGTTTTCATATGCGTCTTCCATTGCGTTTTCGATATTAGAAATATTGTCGGTTTGTCCTTGAGAAATTATCCACACATACATGTGTTGAGAATTTATCTCTTAATTGCTTTCAAATATTTCCAAGGATAGCTACTATCATCCTCTTTCCAACAAAATTGGTTTCACCTCTTCCGGACTTCATTTGCAAAAGATATGACGGTTCCGGTTTGCAAGAAAGAGGTTTAACCTTTCCTCATTTGTTATTATAATATATTGTTGGACTATGATGTTTTTCTGCATAATCTTGTAGTGGTTGTTGTGGTGATTCCAACGAGTCCAAGATTATCGAAAACGGAGTCCGGATACAAAAGTTATTGCATTTCCGGTATCGGACGTTTTCTAGACAGAAAAAGAAAAAAAAAAGAAAGAAAAAAAAGGAAAGGACCTGCCCAGCATGGCCGGGGCATGGCCGGGCCGTCTCAGTTGCATGGCCGGCCAGGCCGGCCTCCCTCCTCCGGCTGCCCGAAAATTGGCCTAACGGCCATATTTTGGCTCCATTTTTAAGGGGTCTTCTTCCCCATTTCATCTCTAACTTTTGCCAACCTCTTGAGCTATTTTCCCCCTCCATTGTTGACCCTCTTGAGCTTGGCTAACTCTCAATCCCTCCAATAGTTCTTGCTAGTTTTTGAGGAAAAGAGAGAGGAGGTCTAGATCCACGTTTCCACCGATCGATTTCTCCTCTAAGTGAGGGGAACACTTTGGATCTAGATCTTTGGAGTTTCTTTGTGTTTCTCCTCTTGTTCTTCC
Source organism: Puccinellia tenuiflora (assembly GCA_012064385.1). NCBI lineage: Eukaryota > Viridiplantae > Streptophyta > Magnoliopsida > Poales > Poaceae > Puccinellia > Puccinellia tenuiflora. Next base: position 20,768 of record QRDG01000501.1, on the reverse strand, counting down.
TCTTAAATCCCTCCATAGCATTAGTTGCTTTGGTTGGATTTTGGAGAGAAGGACTTGACCACTTAGTGTGTTCTTGCCATTGCATTGGTTGCATCGGTTTGAGTTCTCCACGGTGATTCGTGGAAAGTGAAGTTGAGAAGCTTGTTACTCTTGGGTGCTTGGGTGCCCTAGATCTTGTTCCTCTAGGGCACGTTGGTACCCTAGACGGTTGTTGATTTCTCGGAGTCTTGGTGGCTCACGGGATTTGTTGGGAGCCTCCAATTGTGGAGTGTGACTCAACCTTGTTCGTCTCGGAGCTTTGGTAGCTACAAAGACATTGCCGAGAGCCACCAATTGAGTTGTGGTGTGTGCCCCGGACTTGGCGCATCAAGTCTTGGCGGCTCGGTGCATTTGGTGAAGACCCTCCAACTTGTGGAGTGAGCTTCATCCTTGTAAAGGTTCTAGTTGTCAACCTCAACGGCAACATAGTGACAAGTGCCTCGCCACATCGGTGGTAAGACACAACGGAGATACGGTGTGCCATATCAAGGCTACTCGGTGTTTCACATTGGTGAACACCGCGCCGCTCCAACGGAGACTAGCTTCCATTGGGAAGTGAACTTCGGGATAAATCATCGTCTCCAAGTGCCTCGGTATTTCTATATCCGAGTTTCTTACTTATGCTATTTACTTTGTGATAGCCATAGAGTTTGAAGTTATATATCTTGCTATCACATAGTTGATTATATTGCTTAGCATAAGTTGTTGGTGCACATAGGTAAACCTAGCTAGTTTAGGTTTTGGCTTGATAAATTAAACGTTAGTTTTATTCCGCATTTATTCAAGCCTTAACCGTAATAATTTTAAATCGCCTATTCACCCCCCCTCTAGGCGACATCCGTGTCCTTTCAATTGGTATCAGAGCGGGTTCTCTCTTTGTAGGGCTTCATGGCCTAGAGAGTAAAGATGTCGTCTAGTGGTTTAGTGCACAATGCCTCTTTAATATTCGATGGCACTAATTATGATGATTGGAGAAATCGCATGCTAAATTATTTTAGGGACATTAATCCATATATAGAGCAAATTTTAGATATGGGTTTTTCTCCTCCAAAGGATCCGAAAAGATTATCTTTAGAGGATGAGGAAAATTCTTATCTAGATGCTCAAGCTTCTAAAGTGGTTTTCATGTCTTTGAGATATGCAGTTGCTTTGTCGATCTCTCCTTATCGGAATGCTCATGAGCTGTGGACCAATCTTCAAGACAAATATGGTGTGTCCATTGATTGTGGGAATGATTGTTCTCCCTCCACCTCCGGGCGTGATGAGTTCTCAACCTCTTCTACCTCACCTACATGTGGCAAGCCACAAAATAATGCAATGGTGAGTAGGGATAAATTTTGCAATGATGATAGTGAGCTTCTTATAGATGATATTTCATCTCTATCTTATTGCAATGATTTATCTTTAGACTTAAAAACATCTAGCACTATAAATGTTTCACATGCTTGTGTTGTTGGTCCTTGCTTATCTTCTAAATCGTCAAGTAGTGATGATCATGACAATAATAATGATGATGAAGATAGTGAAGATGAGGATAATAGTTTTGACTTCCTCATGAATAAGAGTGGAATGGTTGAACATGCTCTTCAAAATAATAAAAATGCCCATGATAGTTTCATAGAATTCATAACTACCTTTGTTGGGTACAAGCAAGAATTAGATGATTTGGAAGCACGTGAAGATGAAAGTCTTCGCCGCGAACGTGGTTATGCGAACACGATTGCGGATATTAAGGAAGCTCTTGAAGAAGAACAAACCACCAAGAAATCTCTTGAGGAGACATTTACTCTAGAGTTATCTAAAGTAAATAAAACCCATGATAGAGCTCTCAAGGTGGCTAATGATTTTAAAATAAAAAATGATGAGCTTGTTGTTGAAATTGTTAGACTCCTTGAGGCTAATAAGAAATTTGAAGAGGATGTCAAGTCCTTGGAAGATTCTCTTGCACATCTCACTAAGTCCCATGATCAACTCCAAGCTAAATTGCTAAAAGAGCTTCCTACTTGTTCTCCCATTGCTATTAATGTTGATGCTTGTGCTACTAACTCTATTTCTTGTGAAGCATCCATTTTAAAGGAGAATGTTGAGCTAAGGGCTCAACTTAAATTGCTAACTAGCAATTATGAGATATTGGAAGAAAGCCATGAGAAGCTCTCGAGCTTTCATGAAGATCTTCTAGTATCTCATGATAAGCTAAAGTTAGCTCATGAGGCTATCGCTACCAAGGTAATATCTAGTGAGCCTCATGTGGACAATGGCACAACATCTACTAAAAATGCTACAATGCCATGTGCTAGTCCTTGTAATTCTTCATCTCAACCTAGTGGTAAATCATATGTTGAATTACATTTCGTGCCTAGTTGCTCTAACAATGAAGCCTCAACTTCCACTAGTGCTTGTGTAGCTACTAACCTTGTAGGTAAGACTAAAGAGCACAAGGCACAAGCCACCTCTTTGAAGAAAGATGTGGAGAAGCGTCATAAAGGGAAGGCCACACTTGACAACATGTTGAGTGTGCAAAAATCCTCCAATGACAAGAGTGGACTTGGATTCAACTCCAATATCAAGAACAAGTCCAAGAGTAGCAATAAGAAGGGCCAAGAACAAGTCAATCATTCGGCCAAGATTGTTTGCTTCAAGTGCAAAGTTGAAGGGCACCATGTTAGGGATTGCCCAATAAAGAAGAAGCCTCTCAGTGAGAAGCAACTAGGGAAGCGGCCTATTGTTCAATCTCGTGCTCAACCTCGTGTTGAACAAGGGCCACCTCCTAAGAAGACTCAAGTTATTGCTCCTCAAGTTGGGGAGCCTATTAAGAAGAAAGAGAAGAGTCGATGTTGCTACTTATGCCGTGAGAAGGGTCACTTGGCTTCTTCATGCACTAATGGTACTCTATCCAACCCCATAATAATTGATGATGTTTATTCTCTTAGGAAGGATAGGGTTGGCAATGTGTTTGCCAAATATGTGGGAACTCAAAGTGGTATCATTTGGGTTGCCAAGCCTATTGTGACTAACCTCTTAGGACCCAACTTGGTTGGGGACCAACAAGCTCAAACTTGATCAATAGGTGTTGTTGGAGGGCATTGGCGACTTGGCTATCATGTGAAGAATTAAGGGATCTTCATGTTTATATTTCATCAAGCCAAGCCAATTGGATTATCACATATCTATCTCATATCCAATGCTCCTTCTTGCGGTAACTTGTATTTAAATTATATATACATTGAAAGTTGCTTTGCTCTCTTGCATGTGTTAGTTTTGTTCCTAGCATGTGCTTGTATATGTTGTGCTTATTACTTACCTTGAGCAATCAAGTTTGTGTATGTTAATGTGCGCTCCATATATGTGTAAACTTTGTGTTGAGTCTTTATTGAATCTTATGTTGATTTCAATTGGCTCTTTTGAGAGATTAATGGACTATCCCATTTTGGGGGAGTGATATGCTTTGTGCACTTCACTAAACCTAAAAATGTGTGTACATGAGGCACACCACCTAGTATTGATATTTCCATATTAACTAGTTACTATGTGGTATGTCATATTCATGAGAAATTCAAATTCTACAATGTCGATTAATTTCTCTAGTTGGTTTTGCTTGCCTCTTGCTTAGATAAAATGAATTATCACATTATGGGGGAGTAATAAGCTATGTGCATATTACATTCCCACAAAATGTGAACATTTGAGGTTTGCCACTTAGATTTGATATTGTAAATTATCTTATTCCTATGTGGCATCTTTGCTCAAACAAGTTCCAATTTTCCTTTTGTGGTTACCCTTGTTTGTGTGAGTTTGCTTGGTGTGGTTTTCTCTAATATGCATTTCCATATATTATTTGAGAAACCATTTGTTTCATATTATTCTAACCATGGTTTTTCCGGTTGGTTCGAATAGTTGAAACTACCAACAAACCTTATTCAAAATATGGTGTTTTATTTCTTATCTCTTGCCATATGCTTGTTTGTTGTGAAGTTGGTCTTGAACATCATTCCTATATACCACCGAGAAATATCTCTATATACTCCTTGTCCATGACAAGTGATACTAGTAATTGTGGTGGATTTTGTAAACCTTCTTCACTTTGGCTCTTGCGTTGAATTGCCTTATTTATTGCCAAGTGTATTTGTTTTTACTCCCTTTGTCTTCCTTGCCTCTTGCATGGATCCTATTTTTCAATTGGTAGTGTTTAGTGTTGTAAATAAAATATGAAGAGTAATGATCCCTTGTGTGTGCATTTTGTATTCAAATGCAAATATCAAAAATAATGCATGAATCTTGGGGGAGCACTCCTTTTTATTTAGAACACTATCCTATCTATCAATATTTGATCCTTTCAATTGGCATTTGATTTCTATCATATGTGTTTATGGAAGACAAATCTTTTTCTCTTGATGCTTTGTGCCATCATGAAAAGTGTAGAGGGTGTTTGGTTTATTTGGTGTAACCTTGCTCTCTCTTGGGAGTCTTGCTTTCTCATTCCCCGTTTTGTGTTTTATCTCCTTGAATGAGAAAAGCCATTTGAGCATCTCAACTTTGATCTGTTATGCTCATCGGCCTTGCTTTGGTACCTCAATTGGTAATCGAGACCTAAACGAATAACTTCTCGAGGTAAGGTAAGATCAATATCAATAGGTGGGCGTGAAGTCAGAAGTGAAGATTCAAAAGAAAGCGGATGGTTCTATTGAAGAAGAAATAAGTATCCAAATTGGGTATTAATTGGGATTTAATATCTCCTTCAAAGATATTTGTTTCAATTGATATTTATTGTGGGAGTTTTTGATACCTTATTGCCTTATTTTACTTTACTTGATTCCGGTCAAGTATTATCCTCTTCTTGGTATCTTTTCTCCTAGTGGTATCTTATTTTCAATTGGTGTCTTATCTCTCATGTGTTGTTTGATTTGATTCCTATTGATATCTCACCTCATGTGTTGATGTGTTTTGGAATCAATCATTTGTTAATTTGATTTTTCCTCAATCATGTGTTGATTTGGATTTTGATATAATTTGGACAACCTTTTCGTGTCACACTTTGGTGTGCTCTCTTCTTGGTTTACTTGGTGTTTGTGTCCAAATTGTATCTCATTTGGTTCTTGTAAGTCTATGCATGCACATTTACTAGTATATTCATTTTATGGCATGTTAGTCTTTCTTGATCCAATATATAGGGGATACTCCACCAAATCCTAAATCGGCTAAGATGTGCATGAAATTCAATTTCATACCTATATGCACATATTTATGTGGAGTGTTTCCTATATGTTGTAGTTTATCTAACTACTATGGAACCCAATGAGTTTGGGAACCATTTTGTACTTGAATTGTGTTTTAGGTACAATTGAAAAGCGTTGGATGCTTGCCTCATTTATAAGGAAGGTGGTCTCACCATGTGATTTTAGGAGTCAAGCTATGATGACTAACAAAGGATCATCCTCGTCATCACCAATGCATCTCGGTAACAAGTATCTACCTCATGCATATTTTTCTAGTCTCAACCTTGTGTAGGTTGCTTCTTGGCATGAAAGCTTTCATGTGCAATTGTTGTGGTTTTGGTCTTTTTCTTCACTTGGTATATCTTTGTGATATTTGTGATGAAATTGCAAAAACCTTTTATTCAATTGGTATTATTTCTTTGTGATACTTGTTGCCTATCTCAAAGCATCTCCACTATCTCTTGTTCCCTTAGTGATTTGTGTGATGTCTTTGATATTTTTGAAGTTCATTTATATACAATGAGATAAATTTGAGCTATGTGCTATGCTTTTAAGCAATAATCTCTTTTGTATATTCATGACTTCCCTGTTGGCTACCATGGTTTCCACTTTATCAACCATCTCATATGTGCAAGTTTCTTTGTGGATGTATATCATCAATGATTTGTCTGCTTAGAAACCTATACATATGAGAGAGGTCACCTTTAGTTGGTATCCTAATTCTTTTGAGCTACCTTGCTTTTATCTATAATTCTTTGGTGGCTCCAAAATTGTCTCATGAGTGACTGTCTCATTTTTATTGATATCTTTGCACACTCATGTATGTGTTGAGGATCTTTTTACTTCATGCTTACCATGGTGAGAATGTTGAATTTTTATTGGCTAAATACTCTCACTAGCTTTTGGCATTTTCAATTGGTTTTAGTTTCCAATTTGTATCCCTAAGCTTGTGAACATACCCTTTGAAAAATCTTCTTTTATCTCGGTTGGGCCTATCCTATGTTGAATTTTTAAAGATTGGTATCCTTGAGGTTGTGAACATATTCTTTTTGAAAAATCTTCTTTGTAAAGTTGCGTGTGTCAATACTTGATATATAACTTATTTCCATTTGGTTAAGACTATGTGTCTTACCAAATTAATTGTCTTGTCACACACACATACTCTTGGTTGGACCTTTCTTGATAGTTTCTTTTAGTTGGTATCTCCTTATGGCTCAACCACATCGTTGGTGCAAGTGCTTTTTTTTGCTTTGATTTTTACATCCTTGCACTTGGTGAGTGTTCTAGATGATTTTGGGGGAGCGAGGATACCATATTTGTGCACTCCTCAATAGTGCATGAACGTTGGGGAGCTTCTCCATTTTTATTTAGAACTCTCGCTTTGGATATTTTCGATTGTTTTTTTTCCTCTATGGAGATGTTTAGAATGATTTCATCCTTTTGCAATCTTTGGACCCTCAATATAGTTTGATTCCCTCTAATTATTCGTCAATGAATATGTGCATTTGATTTCACTCATATCTTGAGAAATGCACACTTAATGGAGGAATTCATATTATATTGGCTCTCTAAATTTTTCTTCCCATTTCGGCAATCGATGCCAATGGGGGAGAAGTTTAGAGGGTTTAAGGGAATTTGGCTTTATGCTTTAGTTTGGTTCTTAAGCATTTGCCTCTCATGCTCATGCATCCTTGCGTGTTCGTCTTGCAAGGTTGTTTAATTCATTATATAAACCCTCTTAAAAGGGATTGTCAACAATTACCAAAATGGGGGAGATTGAAAGAGCATGATTGCCTCCACATGTACATATAATATGTAAAAACAATTTTTCTGCACATATCTGTGGCACCCCCCTCTGACACATGTCGCCAGAGAGGCGGTCGCCCCGTGCGCCAGCCCAGGATATCCGGACGCACGTTACGACAATGCAACATAGCGGAAATATCATTACACAATCAGGCCCCAAGGGCTACAAATGGTTTACATGGCCATCAAGGCATGAAAAATTATCATGGCCAAGTATGGCACGGGACAGAGTTTAACTGGCAGCGGAAGACAAAGATACGGCAACGGCTTGGTGCGGCTCCATTCCACAGGCATCTGGCTGGGCTACTGATCCTAGCACGCTCCTGCTCGATCTACTTGCTATGGTAGTAGATGCATCCTCTCAACGTCTGGCCACATGAAAAGCCAGTCTGAGTACAATGATGTACTCGCAAGAAAATAACCACAAGTCACGACAAACAATCAGGCAACAAGTAGCTAGCAACAATAATAATCTAAACCTGGCAAGTGTCTACTCACGACAGTTCAAAAGTATGACAACTTGGCATCATAATAAACATGGCATAAGCAAACAACGGGAGTACCACCGGTACAGAGTCCAAGCCAGGTGGGGTTGGATCGTGTACCGGGGGTCACACAAAGAAATTACCTGTTACGAGTGTAAACGAGTGTACCCGTTGGTACCAAGTAACGCAACAAATCATATTATCACAGCTAGGCTCACTGGCCTCTAGCCCCTCAAGGCTAATCTCATCTGTCACCACTGCTAGGCCCACTGGCCTTATCACATTTCCTTATCTCAAGTAACGTTCCCTGCATCATCTTATTGTTTATTAAGTGTGGTTAAGTCGTTCATAATTCTTTCAAACAAATCTTAAGTTTAACATTCGAACACGACAAAGACACACAGTGTGACTGACACTGAACTGTTGTTCCATATCCCAGGAACAGGGCTAGCTGGCTAGGTTGAGTCTCTCGAGAGTTTGCTTTACCACCTATCAGAATGCACCCTACTCAGCCGACGCTCCAGGTTTCTCACGCCCAAAGTCGTACCAAGAAAAATACATTCTCGTGACGGTCCACTTGCTAAGACACTCTCCTGCACCACCCTATACGCATGGTACAACGGGCAAGTAAATCCGTCACATCCCCCGGCGCTACCGGGTATGCCTAGCTCCGGACTCCCTATCGCAGTCGAACCCGTGCCTGTCGACCACTCCCCTCGGACAGCACAACCGAACGACTGCGCCCAACGGATGGCACAAAAGGGGCTTAACAACCTACTAGGTCACGGTTTCCATGGGACAACGGTGGTATCGCGTTCAAGGGTTCAGATTAGTGGCACTATGGATAGACCTTATTGTTGTTTGGAGGGGGTGTTTCATTTAATCAAGTTCCATCATTCACATGTCAAAGCAACAAAGGATTAGTCCAACACAACAACCAAAATAGCATAATAATATATCATCAAACGAAAAAACATTAGCAACACAATATTTCAAGCAATACATAGTTTGCATCAACCGGGCGACTGTGGCGGAGATGCCTCCGGCCGGTGCCAGCCTCAGGTTGATAAACAGAAAAATAAAACAATACAGTCAACCGGGCGACTGTGGCGGAGATTCCTCCGGCCGGTGCCAGCCTCAGGTTGATAAAAGAAAAATAAAATAATACAGTCAACCGGGCGACTGTGGCGGAGATGCCTCCGGCCAGTGCCAGCCTTAGGTTGATAAAAGAAAAATAAAACAATACAGCCAACCGGGCGACTGTGGCGGAGATGCCTCCGACCGGTGCCAGCCTCAGGTTGATAAAAGAAAATAAAACAATACAGTCAACCGGGCGACTGTGGCGGAGATGCCTCCGGCCGGTGCCAGCCTCAGGTTGATAAAAGAAAATAAAACAATACAGTCAACCGGGCGACTGTGGCGGAGATGCCTCCGGCCGGTGCCAGCCTCAGGTTGATAAAAGAAAAATGAAACAATACAGTCAACCGGGCGACTGTGGCGGAGATGCCTCCGGCCGGTGCCAGCCTCAGGTTGATAAAAGAAAAATGAAATGAAAGCAAAGCCACGATATCTCGTGACGCACAGTTCACAGGGGATCCGCAATCAAATACACATATGACATGGAAATGTGCAAACAAACAAACATCGCTTGAGAATTCATAGCAAGTGGTTAGCTTGCCTTCGACGATCGACGCCATTTGCCTTGGAGGTCACGGACACGTCGCGGGCTAGGGTCTCGATTCGCCGGTACCGCGGAATACCTATACATACATATGCGGGTGCTGAGCATACAAACATTTTACAAAAAATGTAAAACCTATACCGCTGGATAGAGCTTTTCAAACTATGAATTTGCAAATTTGAATCACCTCAAACGGAGTTACGGATCAAAAGTTACAGCCCGGCGAAGGATAGTTATATGCTGCTCAGCCGAAAAAAATATAGAACGGGCTGCTTCTTAACCGGGCTGGGCTGGTCGCGTACTTTCCAAAAATCCGCTTTCACTGCAATGACACGTAACCTGAGAAAAAAAAAGTGAGTACGCTTTGAGCTAGCCTCCATCGATAGATTGATCGGCCTGCTTCTTCACGGACGCACGGGGGAAGCCGGGGACGGACCGGCCGACGGCCGTGTTGCCGACCGACGCCGTGTTGCCGACCGACGGGAGGGCCACTGGCCGGCGGCGGGGACGAGCTCACCGCGGACCACCACACTCGGGGCGGTTCCAAGGCACGGGGAAGGAGGCGCTGACGTCGGCGCGCTGCCGCCGGGCTCGGCCGTGGCGGAGACGAGCACGGACGGCTCCTCCGCCGTGCTGCTCGGCCAGCTAGGGGACGGCAGAGAGGCGGCCGAGGAGAGGAGTGGCTTGGGGAGGGCTCAGGCGGGACGGGGAGCCGGGGAGCATGTGGGCGTAGCCGGGGAAAGGCTCCGCGTGCGGCGCCCGTGACCAGCGTGGCGCGAGGCGGCGTCGATGGAGGGGCTAGGGCCGCGGCGAGGTCGCCGTGCAGGGGGAGGTGTGCAGGCGGGTTGGCTCGGGCTGGGAGGTGGTGGACGGCTCGAGCTCGTGCTCGACATGGCCTCGGTGGTCATGGCCGAAAACTCGAAGCCCAGGGGTTCCCTCTACTGAAAAAAAACGTGGGGAGGTTCTGGGGGAAGGAGGGAGTGGTGCTAGTTCCAGGGGAGGGTCTGGGGTGCCCCTTTTATAGCCGGAGAGGAGGGGGAGGTAGGTCGTGGCCGTGCGGCCATTGATGGCGCTGACGGCCACCGGTGCACCAGCCTGCCTCCAAGCCATGAATGGGGGGGGATAAGAACGGGGGGGCTGGACAGGGAGGCCACGCGAGATGCACAATGGAGCACGAGGATGCACTGCAGCAGGGGATAAGGCAGGGGCTAGGGTTTGAACAGGGTCATGCCGAAACTAGTATGTCCAGAGCGCGACACGAGTGGCATCGTCGCGTTCCCGGTGACCCAGGGCACGAAAAGGGAAATGGTCACAACACTGGGTTTGTAACGATGAGACCAACTCAACAAAACAAGAATCACTCAAGGACTCCAAACTTCGTAACATAAGATTTTTCAAAACCAAGGGTGCGCCAGGTGTTCGATGAAATGACCGAGGCTTTGCACATCTCAAAAAAATCCCCCAAAAATTCACAGTAGGCTAGGATAGGTGTATGCAGTATGTCTGTGGAGTTTAAGATCAATTGGACATAGGGAAGTTGGTCAAATAATTCGGTGCCCAAAATTGCCCTAATGGCATGGGTATGCCATGTGCACCCACTCAAATGATATGGGCCTGATTTTGTGGATATGGGGTTGTGTATGGGATCTTGTCAACTTGGCAAAGTGGCAATGCCAAATGATTTTTGTAGCTATGGGTTGCTTTGGAAATTGCCATTAGGCATAAAAGGGCATTACAAAGGAAGTACCTCAAATATTGCTCAAATGAGGTTGGTCCAATGGAGTGAAATGTTCAGGAGGTTAAATCATGCACCTCACCAAAATTGCAGAATTTTTGGATGAGTGGAAGCTGTCCAGATAATTTTTGGATTGGAAATGGCATAACAGGAAATATGAATAAACTCGGAATTATTGCATGGGACTATGAAATGTTTTTCCATGGGAGTGGTATATGTACGAAGGAACCATATGGTATCTAGGTGGAATTTATTTCCAGGTACAACTGTGGTGGTGGCTTTTGGTGGGATAGACAGAAGGATTTTGGAAACCCCAAATGGGACGAGTGTTTGACTGACATAACAATGGTAGGGAATTTTGGTGGAGGCCAACAAGGATCAAGGATTGTTGGGAAAAATTTCTAAGAGAGCGAAACCAAAGTCAAGTCAAAGACCATCTGGTTCAAAGAAAACATTTTTGAAAATAGAAAAAAAATTCAGGTGTGAGAAAACACCACTAAAATTAGGGACGAATTTTTGGGGTGTTACAAACCTTCCCCCCTTAAAAAGAATCTCGTCCCGAGATTCGGAGACTAATAGAGATTCCCGGGGTTATTCAAGATATTTCTTGTATGGTTTAATCTACCCCTATATTTAAAAATATTTTAAAACTTTTTCTACAAAATATTAGAGTTTAACATTCAATAAGATTAACACTCAGCAGGATATTTTCTAAAACAAACATTATCAAGGCATGATATTTTTATCCCACTCAATGCATTCTAAGGATGGCATGGCAGGGGCTCACGCAACTCAATCAACATAGGATCTTCTACTATGGTTGTATAAAGAAAATTAAATCTAAGGTTTTTAGTTCAACCAAACACAAGCATGGCAATATCAAACAAGAACTACACACCAGTTACCAATCAATAAACGAGATCTAAATTACCCAATTGGTAAAACAAAATGTTAGGGATATGCTAAACATGTCCCTGTTCTAGATTTTTTTTTTGAAAAGCTGTATATACCTTTTCAAGTACACACAGGTTTGGAAAAAGAAAACAGGGTTTCTTTTCAAAAGAAAGCATCTGTTCCGCCAATAATTGACTTACAGACACTATGGGGTAGGGCCATCCCAAAAATCATTTTGGCAAAATTTTCCCTACGAAACACTAGAGAGACGAGGGACTGATCTCCCGAGAAAAGGGTAGAAGCACATAGAGGGTTATTTCTGGCTTGCTGTCATGTGGGACCGGGTCCACCTACTAGTCTCTTTCTTCCTTTCTATCTTCTTCTTCCTCGTAGCATCTCCCTCGTACCTGGCTGACTCCGAGTGCGCGAAGCACTCCTTTGCGGCATTGCTGCGCATGCGATCCATCGGCGCAGCGGCCATCATGGCCTTGGGTGCCTCGTCGATTTTGCGCCAATTTGGCCGAGCATTGCGCGGGATTCCTATCTTTTCCCGCACGAGGCTGAGCTGTGCGCGGCATCCGAGCTCCGCGGCTATAAATTGCGGCCCCTGCGATCCTCTTCTTATTGCAAGCATGAGCTTCTTCTCTCAGTTTCTTTGTGATTTCACTTACGGTCCGGAGCGAGCTGGCTTCCTCGAGCACCTGTTCTGTGTGCTGTGGCTCGGGTTGACCATCGGGGGGCTGCTGGTGATTCTGCTCACGGGGGCGGTCTGGTCAGCCTGTCACCTGCACGATTGGTGGTATGGCGTTGTCGGGGGTGCTGCGGCGGCGGTGGACGAGTTTCTTGTGGCTCCTGTGAGAGATTGGCGGACGTCCCCAGTGGCTGCTGCGGCTGCTCCTCTGGTGAGGGACGAGCTGGGAGCTCGAGATTTCTGCCGTCGTCGCGCAGCTCGCGACACGGCTACGGGTGAGCCTGGCTCATCTTCAGGTGGGGCCACTGAGCACGAGAAGGAGTAGGATTTTTTTGGGGTGCTCTTTTGCATCTGCACTGAGGTAGTAGTAGTGTTGTATGTTGGAGTAGAACTTGTATCATCAGTTCCTGAAATTTTCCTCATGTACTGAACTCAGTTGATGTATCAAACTTGCCTTCACTGCTGATTTAGATCCAGATTTGCATTATTGAGATTTCCCCTGAGCTGTCACAGATCTGTTCTTGCAGCAGAGAGAATTGCAGAGGCACTATCACACAGATAGTAGAACTTGCTACTCGGGGAAAATATCATTTTAGAAAGTAATGCTGCATTTTATGGCCCCAAAAACTTGAAGCAGCATGGCACAATCATTTCAATCATACCAGATAACAAGCACGCAACGGCTACTAAACACTCGACACAACACAAACACACATACAAGCAAGCATAGGAATCACAAACACACTCACAAACTCTCATCTAACTGCTTACGAGTGCCACTCATGCTAAACTAAACAAATCTTACTCCGCTTGACGGCCCTTCACAGATGGTGGAGTGCGGCCGAGCCGGAGAGTGGTGTCCACGTCTCCTTCTTCCGCAAGGTCGGAGGACACAGGAACACCTTCGAGGATTGGAACCTGCTCGGGGACTCGTTGGGATGGGCCGGGATCTGGGAGTGGAAGTCCGCTACTTCGAGCTTGTCTACGGGAGAGTGTAGGTGTGCTTTCCCCTATGTATTGGTGTAGGCGGGCACGGCTGAGGTTCCTCCTTGTAGTCACGAGCTCCTCCATCAAGAGGTTGTTGAGGTTCCTCATTGCGATGGCGTAAGCAACTTGGTTGATTAGTGCTGGGTCAGGCTCCTTCGAGACGTCGGCTTGGACCATCTCTCCACGGGGCTGTGGTCTGGCCGGAAGGTAGTAGAACTCTCGAGTTTCAGCCAGCAGGGGTTCGGAGGACCGAAGACGGACGAGGCATTCCCAGGCTGCTACCTGGATGGCTAGCCCCAGAGTGGGCATGCGGCCACCTTGGATTAAGTAGGGCTGATTCGTGCCCCGGGGATACGGGCTGATCCTCACATCGGCCCGGAATTCATCTCCGGCCGACGAGAGTTAGCTCTGGAACACCACGTACACGAGGTGAATGGAGCTACCAAGGATATGGTTGACGGCCCTCCAGAGAAGCAATCGAAAGCTCGAATGCTCCTCGATAGTGGTTTCCAAGATGGCATTAAGGGTCGCCATCAGATTTTCTTGGGTTCTAGATTTTTGGTGGGGATAAGGATGCGAGGTTCCTCTATGGGATTCTACTTCAAAAGAGTTGGGTTGCCAGGGAGAGCTAGCGAGGGTGGGTTATGAAGCCACTAGGACAGCGGTCTCAAGTTCACTAGGTAAGGTCGACTGCTTATCATGGAAGAAACCGACTAGTCTTGCTGGGGAAGATTGGGACATGTCCTACTGCACCATACTGTTGACCGACACGAGCCATGCCGGTTTGGCGGAGATGGGTTAAATCCATCGGGTCATTGTCGGGCAAAACTAAGGCGGGGCTTTCCATGCTAGGGTAGTCTACAGCCAGCCTGGTGCTCTGATACCATGCTCTGTGGCACCCCCCTCTGACACATGTCGCCAGAGAGGCGGTCGCCCCGTGCGCCAGCCCAGGATATCCGGATGTACGTTACGACAATGCAACATAGCGGAAATATCATTACACAATCAGGCCCCAAGGGCTACAAATGGTTTACATGGCCATCAAGGCATGAAAAATTATCATGGCCAAGTATGGCACGGGACAGAGTTTAACTGGCAGCGGAAGATAAAGATACGGCAACGACTTGGTGCGGCTCCATTCCACAGGCATCTGGCTGGGCTACTGATCCTAGCACGCTACTGCTCGATCTCCTTGCTATGGTAGTAGATGCATCCTCTCAACGTCTGGCCACATGAAAAGCCAGTCTGAGTAGAATGATGTACTCACAAGAAAATAAACACAAGACATGAACAGTCAAACAATCAGGCAACAAGTAGCTAGCAACAATAATAATCTAAACCTGGCAAGTGTCTACTCACGACAGTTCAAAAGGATGACAACTTGGCATCACAATAAACATGGCATGCGCAAAACACGGGAGTACCACCGGTACAGAGTCCAAGCCAGGTGGGTTTGGATCGTGTACTGGGGGTCACACAAAGAAATTACCTGTGATGAGTGTAAACGAGTGTACCAGTTGGTACCAAGTAACAAAACTAATCATATTATCACAGCTAGGCTCACTGGACTCTAGCCCCTCAAGGCTAATATCATATGTCACCACTGCTAGGCCCACTGGCCTTATCACATTTCCTTATCTCAAGTAACGTTCCCTGCATCATCTTATTGTTTATTAAGTGTGGTCAAGTCGTTCATAATTCTTTCAAACAAATCTTAAGTTTAACCTCCGGACACGACAAAGACACACAGTGTGACTGACACTGAACTATTGTTCCATATCCCAGGAACAGGGCTAGCTGGCTAGGTTGAGTCTCTCGAGAGTTTGCTTTACCACCTATCAGAATGCACCCTACTCAGCCGACGCTCCAGGTTTCTCACGCCCAAAGTCGTACTAAGCAAAATACATTCTCGTGACGGTCCACTTGCTAAGACACTCTCCTGCACCACCCTATACGCATGGTACAACGGGCAAGTAAATCCGGCACATCCCCCGGCGCTACCGGGTATGCCTAGCTCCGGACTCCCTATCGCAGTCGAACCCGTGCCTGTCGACTACCCCCCTCGGACAGCACAACCGAACGACTGCTGTCGTGGGGCTACCTTTCGGGTACCCCACGGTGGTGGTACCTGGGTCACGCCAAGAGAGGCCCATGAAGTGTACCGTGTGGCCCAAGTAGCTGGTTAGGCCGGTGATGATTTTCCTTACTCTGTAACGTGCAATCCGCACCGTCCACCCGAGACCTGGCCTGTGATATAAAGGCCAGGAGGGTGCGTCATCTAGGTCAAGCAAGAAAACACACAAACAAACCCTAGCGAGATTGCATCTCGCCATTGTAGCCACCTCGATAATTCCAGACAAGCAGGAGTAGGTCTTTACCTCACCTCGAGGGGCCGAACCTGGGTAAACTCGCCCCCTGTTAGCCGTCACAGCCACCAACGTTCATACTCTCTCCCCCTCAATCAACCCGGGGTACACAACCTTGGGATTTGCCGAGTCCTAGCCTCGTCAATTGGCGCCGTCTGTGGGAAGAACAGATCGTTGGAATCATGGTTGCGCCGGCCTCATCTGCAATGAAGAACGGCATCAGCGCCAGGGAGTCGATCTACACCGGCTTCCTCGAGTTCGTCCACCACTCGCCGGCGGATCTCCCGGCGTACGCTGAGGTGCAGCAGAGCACGTGGATTACCTTCGGTAGTCTGCGCTATCTGGTGGACAGTCGCGGAACGCTCCGGCCCACGTTGGCCACGTTGCGCGCGACGGACGCGCCAGCATCTACATCGACTGCGCCGACCGCGGCTTCACCCGCCGCGAAGATCGCATCTACTGCGGCCACGGCGATTGCGTCATCGACTGCCATGAAGATCGCGTCCACTTCGACTGCGTCAGCACCATCTACGACCGCATCAACGGCGACTGCGGTGACCACACCCGCGGTCACCAGAAAAATCGCATCTACTGCAACCCCGGCGCGAAACAAGTCTACCCCGACCTTCTTGTCCGCGCCCCGGATGAAGCCAAAATCTACGCCAATCGCGCCTCCGCATCGCGGAGTCGCCAGTAGCAGTGGCCGTGGCACCCGCCACGTTGCTGTGATCTTCGACTCTGAGCATAGCTCGGACGAAGGAAGCAGGACCGGGAGCATCAGCCCCACTCGACGGGTTTACCCCGCGCAAGTCTATATGGCCAGCCCAGCACGATCCAACGGCGGGGAACCCGTATACCCGCTGGAGGTGACCATGCCGGACAGGGTGACAAGACTCACCATCACTCGGGAGATGGCGATCCAGGCCATGAAGCACGTGGACGAAGGCACGTTCCCTTCACCAGATGAACCCCGAGAAGACCAACTGGCGGTCCAATACTTGCTTTGGAAGGAGTCCGAGCGAGTCCGTCAAGAGAAGGCCGATCTGATTCGGCGCAAAGAACTAGCCGACGCGTCGAGTGCCAGGAGGGCAGCACACTCGTTCTTGGCCGGATCGGAGGAAGTCTCGCAAGGAGGGCGTCACAGGGCTCGCATGCCACGGGTGCCAGAAGCTGATCGCGCCCACCTCATTCATGACGGAGGATGCGGACGGAATCCCCGTCCCCAAAACACCCGCTTCGGCCCTCATGGCGGTCGAAACCTACCTGCGACTAACACAGCCGCCGGAGGGTGACGCCCACGCCCGCCTTCATAGGCGACAAATTCAATCCCTCAGGGAAGTCGAGGAAGTCCTGGCAAAGTCAGCGCCAGCAGAAAGGGTGCACGAGAATCGAGGCCGCCGCGATCGTGAACCCGCACCACTTGCAGACCCAGCCCCAATTCGACTGCGACAGCCGCAGCCAGGCGAAGATGTCCGTAACGTCGTCGCACAGAGAAGGGTGGACCGCAGTCGACGGCTGCGAGCGGCGAGTGCACAAGCCAACGACTACGACGATGACGACTTCGAGCCACGCGGAGCCGCATGTTTCAGCTTCAACATCCGCGACACGAAGATGCCCAAAGGCTTCAAGCTAACAGCGGAGACACCCAAGTATGACGGGAAGCAAGACCCAAGGGACTGGCTGGAAGACTACCTCATCGCGTGCAGCTGTCAAGGTTGTACTTCGACTACTGCCATGCAATACATCCAGTTGATGCTCACGGGATCTGCTCGCGGGTGGCTCAACACTCAGCCCAGGGACGCTTTCAGCACCTGGGACGAGTTCAGGAACGCCTTCGTGAAGAGTTTTTCTGGGGACATACGCAAGGCCAACAACCCTCATTGAGCTCCAGGCGTGCAAGCAAGGTCGAGACGAGCCACTCCGTTCGTACATCCAGCGGTGGACCTTGCTTCGCAACACCATGGACGGAGCCACCTCAGAAGACAGGGTAATGGACGCGTTCATGCACGGCGTTTACCGCCGCGACCTCCGTGAGGAGTTTGGTAGGCTTAGGCCGAGGAACATGATCGAGCTCATGCAGATAGCCAACCAGTGGGCAGATGGAGAAGACTCTGTTCGTGATGCACCACGATCTCCGAGGCAAGAAGCAGGACCTAGCAACTGGCGAGAAGGGCGCCTGAAGAAGAAGCCGCGTTACGTCGGCAACGACTCGATCGAGTTAGTAGCGGCGGGATTCGAAACCCCCCGTGAGAGTGAAAGGCAGTACAACCAGGACGGTGGCAGCGGCTACCATAGAGACGGAAGTCGCAAGCGCGAGTGGCGGAGACGCCCACTGACTGAAGAAGAAGAGTTAGAGCACCTTGCAAGCATCACATGTTCAGGGACCCAGAAACAGGCAAGTGGGGATCTCGCCACCTATTGAAGGATTGCAGAAAGGCGCGTAAGATATACAGGGCGTTTGCGCGAATAGTCCCTCAGAGCGGACAGCGTGATAATCAAGCGGCACCCGTGGCACAGCCAGCCGCACCGCTGGCCCTCCAGGCGCCACCTCCTCCTCCAGTCGCCAACCCAGCGCAAGCAGCGCTGGCCTTCTACCCGCAACAGCAACAACAACCATAGCCACAGCCACAGCCGCAGGATCCTGCTAACGTGTTCCCGGCAGCACGTGGGCAGATCAACATGATACAGAAGGGACGTCCTTCCAACAGGACCCAGAAAATCATCACCCGCCAGGTCTACCAAGCACTCACCAATCCACCTGCAGTACCCGATTACCTGAGAGGCTCAGAAAACAGCGATCACTTTCTCCAGAGCGGACCACCCGCCGGCGATACCGCAACCCGGGCACGCTGATCTGGTAGTTGAAGCTCAGATCGGGGAGTACACCTTGAAGAAGGTGTTCATGGATGGAGGCAGCGGTATCAATATCATCTTCGCCGACACCCTGAGAAGGATGAACAGGTCAACATCCAACCTAACGCCATCAGCAAATACCTTCCACGGTATTGTACCAGGGCAAGCAGTCACGCCCATGGGAACAGTGACACTCGACGTCATATTCAGCACACCCGAAAACTTCCAGCGAGAGGCGATCGACTTCGAGGTAGTCGACTGGAAGTCACAATATCACGCCATACTGGGTCGTCCGGCCTTCGCCAGATTCATGGCAGTGCCCCATTACGCCTACCTCCTGCTCAAGATGCCGGGACCAAAGGGTGTCATCACGGTGAAAGGCGACTTCGACCGGTCTGACAGCTGCGACCGCGAGTTCAGCAGGATTTCTGAGTTCTTTGGGATGGACGAGCACCTGGAGATGATGGCAGTCGACAACGACAGGACTCTGTTTCCACCACGGAAGAAATCATCCAAGGAATCCGCATTCAACGCAAGCGACGACACAAGGGCCCATCAGGTACACCCGACGGACGCCGACAAGACGGTCAGGGTGTCATCAAGCCTGACTAGCGCATAGGAAAGCGCGCTTGTCGAGTTCATGCGCGAGAACTGGAAGATATTCGCCTGGCAACCTTCTGACATGCCAGGTATACCAAGGGAACTCGCCGAGCACTCCTTACGCGTCCGTAAAGACGCTAGACCAGTCAAGCAGACCTTGAGGCGCTTCGCGGGTCCTAAGAGAGATGCTATCAGCAAGGAGATCGACCGGCTGCTTCACGCCGGATTTATTCGGGAAATAAAGGATTCAGAGTGGGTAGCAAATCCGGTACTGGTGGAAAAGAAGAAGACGAAGAAACTCCGCATGTGCGTCGACTTCACCGCCATCAACAAATGCTTGCCCCAAGGATCACTTTCCGCTCCCGCGGATCGATCAGATCGTCGATTCGACTGCAGGCTGTGCCACGCCTATCCTTCCTGGATGCCTACTCTGGGTACCAGCAGATCAGGATGAAAGTCGAGGACCAGGAGAAGACGGCGTTCATCACACCACACGGTGTATTCTGTTACCAGATGATGCCCTTCGGGTTGAAGAACGCTGGAGCCACATACCAGCTCACGATGCAGGCCTACTTGAAGGAGCTCATAGTACAGATCGTCCAGGTCTACGTCGATGACATAGTCGTCACCACCCGCACAGAGGACAGCCTCATCGACGACCTCCGCAAGGTCTTCGACACGCTTAACGAGTACCAGATCAAGTTAAACCCAGAAAAGTGTGTCTTCGGCGTCCCAGCCGGAGAATTACTGGGGTATCTTGTCTCTGCGAGAGGAATCGAAGCCAACCCTGAGAAGGTGCAGAATATACTCGACATGCCTGCACCGACCAAGCTTCATGAAGTACACGCCTAGCCGGCAGAGTCGCAGCGCTCAGTCGGTGTTATTAGTAAGTTGGAGAAAGGCCTTGCCCTTCTACCAACTGATGAAAAAGGCAGACAAATTCGAGTGGACAGAGGAGGCACAAGATGCATTTGACAAACTGAAGCAGACCCTCACAACCCCTCCAGTGCTGGTGGCACCACATGAGAACGAGCCACTGTACCGTATGTGGCAGCCACGAACAGGGTGGTCAGTACCGTACTCGTAGTCGAGCGGGAGGAAGAAGAAAAGAGTCACCCTATTCAACGACCTGTGTATTACCTCAGCGAGGGTTGCTAACTGATTCCAAGCAGCGATACCCGCACTACCAGAAGCTGGCATACGGAGTCTTCATGACGTCCAGGAAGGGTGGTCCATTATTTCTCCGAGCATCCGATCACGGTGGTAAGCTCCTCTGCCCTATCCGACATCCTCACTAACCCAGCGCGACAGGAAGAGTCGCCAAGTGGGTTGTCGAGTTAGGGCCATGGGGGCTGAAGTACGCACACCCGAAGGCAATCAAGGCCCAGGTCCTCCCAGAGTTCACCACAGAGTGGATA
>QRDG01000500.1:4812723-4882650 GCA_012064385.1 Puccinellia tenuiflora | reverse complement strand
GAGCGAGGTTGAGGCCTCTCTATGACATGGGGTGGAGGACATCGTCCATGTCTTGAATGGCAATGGGGGCACGGGGTGGTTGCCGTTGGTGGGGAGCACAAGCCGTCTCTTGAGGGGAAGTGTGGTGGTTGTCGCTAGTGGGGAGCATGGAAGTTGCGCGTGAGGAAGGCATAGCGACGTGGGGTGGGAAGTTAGGTCGTATCGATTGCGAGGGAGACAAGTCGTGCGAAGATTCGCAGCAGATCACATGTGTGGTGTGGCAGGTCCTGACACGACGCGACATGGGATGGGGGGAGGCAGCGTGTCTGTATGGGAGAGTAGGAAATTGCTTATATACAGGCTAGAATATTACTAGTAGTTCACATAAATTAGAGGGCGCCACCACTATATTTGGTGGTGTACATGTATATCGGTCAGTGGCGGACCTAGGAAAAAATTGGAGGGGTGGGCACACTTAAAAAAACTGTCGCACCGCGATTTTTTGGCAAACAAACAATATAAATGGGCAATTGATTCATAACAGTGTAGTTCATTACATATGCTATGCTTCATGTTTCTGAAAAAGAGCTGCAATTTCGCAATTCTTCTTTATAACTAATTCTACAATTTCTAAAGAAACATATAATAAACATGTAAGCTCAGACCATGTGTAAGCTATTGGTTAACTTTTGTAAATAGAATTAGTCAACAGTAGAAATCTATACGGACAAAAATCTAGAATCTAGACAAACAATATATCTTATGATTCTAATTTCTCTAATGGCTAAAGTACGTAAATTAAAGAAATATGCAAACGAGACACTAACAATGCTGTCTCCTGTTGGCTAGACTAACTTGCTGGTATCCTTCGCCTTGTTCGAGAGCTGATTGTGAATTAAATGGGCCAAACCGAACAAAAGAATAGGAGTAGTTAAAAATTTGCCCAGAATTCTAGGTAGGCCACGGCCCACCCGGCCCACCCTTTGGGTCCGCCCCTGATATCGGTGTGCCACTAGTATAAGTTTACTAGAGTGACGTACATCTAGGATTGTACGCCACCGGTGGTCGGATGTTGTGGTGCGGCCAGGTACTGGTGGCGCAAGCGGCCAGGTACTGGTGGCGCAAGTTTATATGTGTACGCCGGTAGTTTATTACCAGTGGCGTACACATATAGGAGGCGCCACCGGTATGTTGCCTTCGTGCAGCTACCCTCCTCCTCTTTTTTCTTTTTGCAATCGGTTCCTGGATCCCCACCTAACCCTATCCCCTTCTCACCCCACAAACAACACACTTCAAACACAGCCGCACACCACGCACCGAGCCGCATGCCCTGACCCTTCTTCCTCTATCATGTGTCGCCCTGAGTCCCCGTCGTCGAGCTCGCGTCTGCGTCAGCCCGCCCTATCAGCCTTCTCCCGCTGGCGCGTCATCTTCCTCGAGCTCCTCATCCTCCCGCGTGGCCACAAGCTCCTCCCTCCTTGCCGCCGCTCGACCTCGGCCCCGTCGCCGATCGTCGCGCCGCTCCCCGGCTTCTTCCTGAAGTGCCAGCCGACTTCATCTCCGCCATTTCTCCGCCCCCTCCCAGTGCCGCTTTTGGTCGGCTCCACCTCTTCCTTCCTCCGTTGAGCTCACCTTGCTCCGTCTCGGCCCGACCTCCCCGCCAACGGCGGCACCACCCCGTGCGCCCGCGTTCCCGACCAGCACCGTCGTCTTCCTGCACCGGTGAGCTCGCCAGCGACCACGCCAAGCCGTAGCTCCGGCCTTGTTCAATCCCGAGCTCGCCCCCTCCTACCACCGATGATCGCCTCTCGATGCTGCTGTCTCGGTTATGTTCCTGTGCTGCTACCGGTAGCGCACAGGATATGTTCGCCACCAGTATCGGGGATACCAATGGCATACAAGTCATGTGCGCCATTGGTAGCCACTTAATAGTGGCATACACATGTGTGCCACAGGTAGCCAAAACTTATGCGCCACTGGTAGGCTTTTCCCTACTAGTGAAGTGATTGACGTCGGTTGGGACTCGTGTTCGTGGGCCTTGCCCATACGTGTACTCGCGGGGTGAAGGGAGCACGTGTGAGGGGTGACTATCACGAAAAGTCAACGGACGAGGCGTTCTGACGGACATAAATTCAGCTTGTCCGCCTACATGTCTACCATGGAGCAACCGCCTCACTTGGTGGAACCGCCTTTCTTTTCCACCAATTCACAGACATGTTTTTTTTGGTTGAGGCGACACGAATCGAAAACTAAGAGCCATGTAAAAAAACTAAGAGCCAACACGTAGGTGACATTTGGAGCTACCAATATGCTCTATTTCCTAATTTGGATAACAAAATTTCATGGAGAGAAAAACTAAAGAAATCACCGTATCAAAGAAATAAATAGCAAGCTTGTAATGAAGAATCACAAACAGTCCAACGGGTTCGAAGGGCTGTCTGCTAGACACTTTGTTACGCAATAATCGGCGAATCCAGTTTAATAATACTTGTTCAAATCAGCGGACGAGGCGGTCTGAGGGACATAAATTCAACTCGTCCGCCTGCATGCCTACCATGGAGCAACTACCTCACTTGGTGGAACCGCCTTTCTTTTTCACCGATTCACACACATGTTTTTTTTTATTGAGGCGATACGGATCCAAAACTAAGAGCCAAATCAAAAAAAAAACTAAGAGCCAATGTGCAGGTGACACGTAGAGCTACCAATATGCTCTATTTCCTAATTTGCATTAAAAAATTAACGGAAAGAACAGTTAAAGAACCACCATATCAAAAAAATTAATAGCAAGATAGCGATGAAGAATCACAAACGGTCCAATGGACTTGACAGCTGCTAAACACTTTGTTACGTACTAATCAGTGAATCGAGTTCAATAATACATCTTCAGCTCAGCAGACGAGGCGGTACAGAAATTCAGCTCGTCTACCTGCATGCCTACCACGGAACAACCGTCTCACTTGGTGAAATCGGCTTTCTTTTTCACCAATTCACACATATGTATTTATTTTTAGGCGACACGAATCCAAAACTGAGAACCAAGTTAAAAAATTGAGAGCCAATAGCTAGGTGACATGTGGCCCTATTTCTTCCGACAATACGTATTGGAGAATAAAAACAGAGAGCCAAGTCAAAAAAAAAAAAACTAAGAACCAACATGTAGGTGACACGTGGAGCTATCAATGTGCTCTATTTCTTCCAACAATCCTTATCGGAGAAGATACGCAATCATTCTTGCGTCGTAATGGTAGCGTTAACCACAAGATATACAGTGTGGGTTGTGAAAATCGGAGGCATATTATTCCTTCAACATATCCTTAGGCGTGACAAAAAGTAGGACGAGGGGAGGCAGCGAATATCCCTATCCATGTTGTGTTATCGACTTATCGTTGCTCTACATATCGAAAGAGATAATTGTGGAAGAGACCATATTCTTCTAGTAGTTACGATTTGGGAGGCTGTTAGCAAGAACTTAGCATGGCTTGGCGACCTTAGACCGAGCCATACCAGACCATGGAAGTGTGAAAAGTACAACGATGGGGCTAAGAGCACTTATGGATAAAGTAGAACACCTCTGTAGAGAGTATAAAAGTGTGGAAGGTCACTCCTTGTTTCAGGAGGAAACTACGATCACAGCGGCAAAGAAATCCCATTGAAAGTTTATCCAGTGCCCTCCTAAGTGGGGTTTGGATGATTGATGATGACGCAATTAAGAGAATAATATTTTTTTACTTGTACGTAGGATAACAGTCCCATGAGTTGATATTCATTTTTTTTAGGTAAACGCCTCAAAGAGGGGCGGTGCAGTTCATTTAAGAAGAGAGAATTAGCCCCGTTTATAAGGAAAACTGGGTCAAAAAACTGCACAATGCACGATTATTAGAGGAAAACCATGCAAAACACAGACAAAGAAGGAAGATCACCTAGCTAAACTAAGCCTAAGACTCCTCCGGAGCCGCAACGACGACACCACCAAACACCACCACCAAACCTTGCACCAAGCCCTCGCTGCCGCGCACCCAGCCAAGAGGCGAGGGTGCAAAGCACCGAGCCTTGATGGCCGCGTCACCGACGAAGAGAAACCCGAGACACACCATTGACACAGGACCGCTCTGACGAGGCCGCACCGTATACGCCTAGGAGAGAAGGCAGACCAAGAGAGGCCAAGCCCCGGCAAGTGGGGGACGCCGGACCGAAACTGAGCGAAGGTTGCCTCAGCGAAACCACGACGCAAGTCCATTGCGCCCTCCGAAGCTCCACGCCCAGGACGGAGATCGGCATGTACCCATTGCCGCATGGAACCGGGGATACTGTGTGCCAAAACAGCACCTTCAAGAAGGAATGCAACGCCTTGCGACGCTGCTATCCGGACTGCTGGACCGGTCCTAGGGTTTCCCCCGGCAACACAGTTGGGATTGGAGTATGGGAGCATCCCCGACGCCCTCCGGGGAGGAATGGCCACGCCCACAGGCGCCACCGTGTCAGTGCTAGACTTGCCGGCAAGGATTTCTCCTGGAACCCACCTCCACACCACAAAAAACCGGGAGCCAGGAAGATGGGACAGAACACCAGTCGCCGCCGGGAGCAGTCTCCATCGAGGAAGGAGTGCACAGGAGGCTGACGATGACGCAGGAGGGGCGCGGAAACAGGCGCCATGCACCACCGCGCTCGATAGCAGCGGTCTGCCGGAGCCCAGACCAGACCCAGATCGGGCCCGCCCTGGCCCAGATCTAGCGCACATGGGCGCCGCCGCCCCCATCTCGCGGCCGTAGCAACACCCCTGCCCCGCCGCCAATCCACGGCCCCGTCGCCCCACCGTCACCACCAGAGCCAGCCCGCAGCACTCGCCACCGTCGCACGCAGACGCGCCGCCGCGCACGCAAGCCCGCGCCAGAAGGCGCTCGCGTCCACCGCAGGTCCCGCGCCCCTTTTGGAGGTTGGGGCCGCCGCTACCGCGGAGAGGCCCGCGGCGAGGAGGGAGGTCGGAGAGGAGGTGCTAGGCCGGCGGTGTGGGGTTCCCTCGAGTCGCCCGCAGGGGGGTGACGCGAGGGACAGGAGAATGAGTTGATATTCACGTGCCTGCCACTAGCGGTGATGAATGTGTGAGATGTGGAGCACTTGATGCGCGACCATGAGGTGATGTGATGAGAGCCGAGACTCCTGACGGTGTTCCCTAGCCACCAGTATCCAAGGAAGAGGAGATGTAGTGCACATGCGCTAGGGCCCCCCTTCGTATTCAAGGATGGGTCGCCGAGGTCGAGGCCTCTCGATGACATGGGGTGGATGACATCGTCCATGTCTGGAATGGCGATGGGGGGCACGGGGTGGTTGCCGTTGGTGGGGAGCACAAGCCGTCTTTTGAGGGGACATGTGGTGGTTGTTGCTAGTAGGGAACATGTAAGTTGTGTGTGAAGAAGGCATAGCGACGCGGGGTGCGAAGATTCATAGTAGATCACATCACAACAAAATACGACCACCAAAATGTAGATAATCAAAGTTCGACCATACTACAGTAGGCACCAAATAAGAGTCACCGTGAACACCAAGTCTGTCCACCAAAATGCCACCAAGTCCGGCCACGTCACAACACATTATAAAAAATGCATAAAAATCATTCGTTGTCTGTTGCTTTCCTCTCCTCCATAATTCGCACGACTTCCTTAGCAAAGTAACGCTTCTGATTCAGGCTTTAGGAGAAGGGGCGAGGAGCGCAAAGTAACGCCCATGTTTGTCGTGTCAGTGGAGATGATCTTGCGCTCTTCGGACCTTGCTTTCCCCTCCTCCATAGTTCTATCAAATTCTTATAGACTTTGGCATGCAAGAAAAAAAGCTTAAGGGGTGGAAGACGATAGGGAATTTATAAGAATTTGAGAGCTCGTAAAATAGATAGGAGTTTTTAGCATCTTACTTTGCCTACTTGGCTCTTTCCACTCTCATTTCTCGTCATAATTTGTTCATGCCACCCATGAAACTTGTCAAAAACTCTTGTATGGCGCCCCACCGATGTGGGATAGCATTCACGTCGCAATTAATGTTAATTTGTCATGTGGCAGGTATTCCTTCCTTTTTTGAAGTCTTTGTAGATCCTCTTCTAATATGATGCAATACTTTGTTGTGCGCCTGTGACGTGGTCTTGGCTTATTTCCATCCAAGACTCACACAACACCTCATTGTCCTTGGCCTCCCGCGACTTTCCTCTTGGCCCCTTCGACTTCTAGATTTTATTGCCGGTTTCAACATCGTGGACCTCTTTGACGGCCTCCCCGTCCTGGCTCGCCTCCCTTCCCTGTCCGACGGCGGAACATACACCACCATGGATAAGTGAAGCCATGAATTCGGCGACACCAATCTACGACAGACAAAACAATGCACACATGGTCGACTTCATTCAATGCACACATGGACATTGTTGGCTTCATTTAATTCAAAAAAAACTTCACATTGTCAGCATTATTCATAGCACACATGCACAGGGATGGCTTAGATCCATGTACACATGCACACAACACTTAGAAACGCATCTTGTCAAGATCGGTCATTTCATCCAGCACGTACGTTGGAGGCGCCATCACCGGTGTTGCTCTCACCGACCTCAGGCGAGGATGAAAAACATGTCTTTGTCATCGCGCATGCGGAAGGGGGGGGGGGGGGGGGTGAACTAGGTCGGGGAAGACGGCGAGGAACTCGCAGAAGAGATGGACGTTGTGCTCCCTTGGTTCAAATTGGTCAGCATTTCGGCGACGGAGAGATCCATGTGTATGGCTTGTTGTCGCGTGTTAGCGTCGACCGGCTAGATCGACGGACGTCACCGCGTGGTTCTCCAGCGTCAGCTCCTCTCGCTCCGGCTTTATCGCCTTCCTCGACAGCTCCTCGCCTGGTGTCATGGCTTACGAGGTCACGATAGTTGGCCTATTCGAGGCATCGGGGAAGGACATGCTTGCTACGGTTATGTGAAAAGGGAGGAAAGAATTTTACGTTCCTACAGTTAGGAAGACAATGTGGAAGGTGGGGAATAAATTGCCGGACGACGTCTTCGTATGACCCGTGGACCCCACATGTCGGATGGTTGTCCGGCGCCCCCGAACTGGGCTCTAGCAATGGAGTTGGTCTTAAAAGTGTTTTTAGGTCGGCCCAAAACGATGCGGGTGTCGTTTAGATGTTCTTTTTGGGGGTCCAAATGGTTATTAGGCCTTTGGGGACTTTGGGTTGCAGGGTGGAGATGCTCTTAGATTCTTTTTAGGTACTAGTTGAGAATAGAGAAATGGGTTTTGATTGCATTTGACACACACGTAATCGGCTATATGTAAGTGGCATAGTGACGCGTCATTTTGTCAAAGCCAAAGGAATACTCACGAGTTCATCTTAACACCTAGCT
The DNA here is from genome assembly GCA_012064385.1 of Puccinellia tenuiflora. Taxonomy (NCBI): domain Eukaryota; kingdom Viridiplantae; phylum Streptophyta; class Magnoliopsida; order Poales; family Poaceae; genus Puccinellia; species Puccinellia tenuiflora. Next base: position 4,875,296 of record QRDG01000500.1, on the reverse strand, counting down.
AACATTGGGCATGTTTTGTTTGGAGTAATAAAATCCCTAAAAGGTCACTGTATTGACTTTAATATTACATTGTCACCGTACATCGACTGACGGTCACTGAATACGACTTGGTGTTTCATCATCTAGTAGAGCACGTATTTGCTGAGTGACACACTAGGTCGACCCCACATGTCAGGCTTAGCTGCTGTCCAAAGGATAAATTTCCTAATAATAAAAAACACAAGTGCTAAATTGAAAATCGACAAGCATGGCTGCCCCGTCGCTGCTTCCAACCGCCGGCGCCTCCTCTACCGTACGTCCGCCCTGCCGGCGGGCCGCCGTGGCCGAAGACCGTGTCCCGCCTCCGATGGATCTCCCATCCGACGGATCTCCGCGTCACTCCGCTCCTTCCTTGTCGCGGCTCAGTATGGCGCGGGTGTGGAGCGTTCCTCGCGGCGGCCGTCGAGGTCCAGGCTACAGGGTACGTCGCCACGGGGGGCCATCGAGCTCCAGGGTACGTCGAATACACGTCTTTTACTCGTCAGTACATCGAAAAGAGCTACAGGATTTGCTTGACTCGAATCGGTCGTCGCCTCGTCGGTGGTAGGGTCGACAATTGAAGTGACATTGTACCTACCCTCACTCAGCTAATAAGCGGCATTGAAGAAGTGGCTCATTCCCTTTCCTTGTCTCAGCCTCCGATTCGTTTCGTGGCACCGCACCGGCGGATCTGCAGACTGCAGCTGCTGCTATCTCCGGCGGCCCTCACCCCTCCTCTGTTGCCAGATCCATTTTCTAGTGTATGCTCTGCTTCGATCTGGAGGTATGTTTCATGGTGCTGCTCCAGTCCAGTCCAGTCCTCTGTAGTGTTGCATGTGTCTGCAAGTCCTGCTTGCTTAATCTTGCGGCTCAGCTCTTTTAGATGGTTAACAATAGTTTTCAAATCCACAAAATAGTTTAATTAATCGGGAACCCATACACTTGATTCAATTTCACAGATCGGCATCATGGGGAGATCGAGGGATTAGCAGCTCATTTCACTGAAAGTCTGCCTCTTCTGGACCCTGGCATGCTTGTTTGAACACCCTTCGAGACTTGCTTCTTCAGCACCAACGGGCAGCTAACCACCAGGTATCCAAAGGCTAAACTCATATGTACGCTGCCTACTTTTTCTGAAAATTCAATGAATATACTCAGCCTGCAAGATCTTAACCGAGTACTTTCATTTTCTGTCGCAAATAATTAAGCACCACACCTCAGTACTGGCTTCACATCTAGGACAATATAGGGTTTAGGGAACCAGATCTGACTACAGGCTTCTATTAGATCTGAGTACATCTAACTATTGAGTTCCCCAAATCATGTCCTCCTGACATGGTTAGGATCTGCCAAAGTATGCTCTCTAAGTAATATCTATTTGTTGACGGCTTCATTCAGCGCAAAAAGGCTAGCGTTCCCAACTCAACAAAATATGGAACCATTCTGATGGTTTCAGCGTTGACATCATAAACACCTTATTACTGTTTTTTTCCTTTTCAAAAAAATATGAGATCTTTGTTACTCAGGCAAAAGGTTATGGTCGCTAGCTGCCACACGGAATCAAGTAGCAGCACCACGAGTTGGATATTTTTTTTTTGAGGGGTCAATGGCGGCCTTAAAGCCGGCCTGAACCAATTTTTTTAATTTCTTTTTGAAGAGCAAACTGTACAAGAACAAACCAGAAGACTGAACAGAAAAAGAAGAACTAACCTAAGAAAGAAAGGAAAAAAGAAAGGTGGCTCCAAGGCGGGGGCACTTAAAAGAAAGAGAAAAAGAGCAGCAGGCTGTGTGCATGCTCTGATGTAGAGGCTGGAGCTATGCTCCCCATTTCGAGAAAAAACATATTTTATGATGTATTTATTCAAGATTATAGTTGTTAATAGGTACACCATTTTGGTTGAAACTAACATACTGAACTCATTTTGGTTGGGGATTGTCGCCGGCGCACCAGCGGTGGTAGCGGCGGGGTTGGGGATCGTTGTAGACGGACACGTTGCAGACGGACACGGGAGAGTGCCATCGACGAACCCAAAAAGCAGATTGCTCCTCAGTATCGGAACAACCTGGGTCCTCCAGTAGATGAAGTTGTTGGAGTTGAGGCGGACGGTGGTCTGACCCGTCAGGTTGATAGGCGACGACGGAATGACCAAGGCCACAGTGGTGGCGCCGGCCATCGTCGAGCCGAAGAGGCCAGGGAAGGCGGCCAAGTTCACCGAGGAGACAGCCGAGGTAGTGGTCGAGGTAGAGCTCGAGGTCGTCATGATCGGCAGCGAGGTCGGGAGGTAGGCGGAAGCGAGGATCGGCGACGGCGCTGAGATGAGTTTCGGCGGCGGCGGCGATTAGGGTTTGGCCGGTGTCGGCTCTGATACCATGTGAGAAACAATATTGGTAGGGGTATTGCACGGTACCTCCAAGGGTCCGGCCTATCTCATTATATATGGGGGTAAAGTTACAATACAGGTACAGGTACAAGTGAGATTAGAGTCCTATACAAATACGTCTATCAGTTAATAGGTACACCATTTTGGTTGAAACTAGCATACTGAACTCAATTATCAGGCTAGCTGTTAGGAGAAAATTAAGCCATGTAAACTAGAGAGAAGAGTAGCAGCTAGCTGAATATACAGGACATCGATTGTTTGTACATGAATATATTTTGCATGTCCGTGCTCCACTGAAATGCCAGCCATGTCTTCCTTGTTGCTAACACCTACTTGTCGCCTGTAGGTACGCGTGCTGGCCGTGTTCGTTGAAGCTAAGACTCGGTCACTGGGTTATTTGTTTGGAGGAAATGAAAGCCAGACCAATACGTTGAATCGACCAGCTACATACCTAGTACAACTAAGCCACCATGGATGTGCAAGTGTAAACTCTGAAAGGATCATCGTCCTCCGCCGCAGTTACTCTCCCTCTCAGGTGAGCCTCATATGTTCGCTATCCATTTTCTCTGTACATTCGAACAGAAATACAAATTATTTCCAAGCCGTGCGGTCGTTTATAATTTAGACTAATTACATTTCTTTTATACGAGTTGCTAGATCAAATCTAAGCCGTTACGGATATTTCTATCGGAACTTATTTCCTATCAATATTGCTGCTTAGCTTGCGGTCAAACTAATCTTGGTCCCTGCAAAAACTGCATATATGCTCTGTTAGTAATGTGTTGCGAATTCTTTCAGGGATTTTGGCGCAAAGTAGTTTAATTAATCAACCCATACACTTGATTCATTTCACAGATCGGCATCATGGAGAGATTGAGGGAAATAAGCGACCAACAGTGAGGCATTAGCAGCTCATTTCACTGAAAGTCTGCCTCTTCTGGTTCCCGGCATGCTTGTTTAAACACCCTTCAAGTCTTGCTTCTTTACCACCAACTGGTAGCTAACCACCAGGTATCCAAAGGCTAAACTCATGTACACGGCCTACTTTTTCTGAAAATTTAGTTATCAATGAATTGTTCGTCATATACACTGCCTACTTTTTCTGAAAATTCAATGAATATACTCAGCCTGCAAGATCTTAACCGAGTACTTGTCATTTTCTGACGCAAATAATTACGCACCACACCTGAGTACTGGCTTCACATCTAGGACAATATAGGGTTTAGGGAACCAGATCTGACTACAGGCTTCTGTTAGATCTGAGTACATCTAACTATTGAGTTCCCCAAATCATGTCCTTCTGACATGGTTAGGATCTGCCAAAGTATGCTCTCTAAGTAATATCTCTAGCTATTTACCATGCAGGCTTTTTACTTGTTGACGGCTTCATTCCTGCATTCCCAACTCCACAAAACATGGAACCATTTTGATGGTTTCAGATTCAGAAGCCCACCTCACCACGGCTCCAAGATCATATACAGGCCAGTACAGCACATGTATGTCGGGTTTTATTCCTAGTAATATATATTCTTGCTATCTTAGCTTGCCCCCAAATTAACTGTCTCCTTTCGATGCAGAAGCTGTATTGCGAATTCTGGCAGCACCAAGTGAACGAGATTGAGGAATTATTCAGGGAAGCTTACAGATTACTTTCAGAGGTCATGCTCATTCAACTTTTCAGTATGTAGTAGGGAAGTTTTGGCAAGTGCAGATGGCTACTAGCACATTGTATTAATAGTTTTACTAATGCAGCTCTTTGATTAATTTTGCAGATGGTCATCCTGCAGATACTGAGAAAAATGTGCAACTAGGCCACCAACCAGCAGTCAGGCATTAGCATCTCTTGAGAAACCAATGGCTGAAACCGTGCTTCTTCTAGTCATTAAAAAGATTGGAGTTGCTTTGGCCAATGGAGCATCACACGAGACCAGTGCTCTGTTTTCCAAGTTTGCTACACAACTGTTAGAGCTGCAAGGCAGCATGGATCGTGTTGTCAGGGAGCTTCGCGTGATCCATGAGGTTCTGTGCCAAATGGACATTCGAAACCGCAACAGTCCTGTGTATGAGGCCTGGTTGGATGGGGTGCGGAAGGTAGCACATGTGATGGAGGATATGGTGGATGAGTACTTGTATCTGGTTGGTCAGGAACACGATATAGGGTGCTGCTTTTACCTCAAGAAAGGGTTCAGAAAACCAAGATCTCTGCTTTCTTTGAACCAGATAGCTTCCAAGGTGAACGAAATAGAGAAAGATCTGACACACCTATCGGACACAAAAAACCGTTGGCTTCCTGTGATAAGCAATGGAGATACTAGCAACTCGAATTACATTGTCAAGAGGTCTCAAGATCTAGCAGACATTTCACGTTGCCTTGACGAAGAAGATCTTGTTGGGGTTGACAAAAACAGAGAAAAACTTGAACAGTGGTTGGGAGGTGAAGATAGGGAATGCTCCGTGATAGCCCTGCATGGAATGGGTGGGCTTGGCAAAACCGTTTTAGCTGCAAATGTCTACAAGAAGGAGAGAGAGAAATTTCAGTGCCACGCATGGATCTCCATCTCTCAAATATACTCTAGAGAAGATGTCTTGAGGAATATAATTAAGGAACTCTTCAAAGATAAAGTTGCCGTTCCATCGAACATCACCACGATGGGCATGACATGTCTTCAAGATACACTTAAGAAATTTCTGGAGCAACAAAAGTATTTGATCGTACTGGATGATGTTTGGACTCCAGAAGCCTTTGATGACTTGTCTAGGGCACTTCATAGTAATGACAAGGGCAGTAAAGTGTTAATCACAACACGGGAAGGTGATGTTGCTGCACTTGCTTCTCAAGGACATATCTTGATGTTGGAATCTTTACCAGAAGACAAGGCATGGGATCTCTTTTGTAAGAAATCATTTTCAAGAGAGACAGGTCATGAATGTCCTGCGGATCTTAAGCCTTTGTCCAGGGAAATAGTTACAAAGTGTAAAGGCTTGCCTCTCGCAATCGTCTCAGTTGGTAGCCTCTTGCATGTACGTGAGAAAACTGTGGAAGAATGGAGAAGAATAAATGACCAATTGAGTTGGGAGATAGCTAATAATTCAAGGCTCGACCACATCAGGAATGTTCTGCATCTGAGTTTCATCTACCTACCAACATACTTGAAAAGCTGTTTCTTGTACTGCAGCTTATTTCCAGAGGACTATCTTTTCCACAGGAAAAAGCTTGTACGGTTATGGATGGCAGAGGGGTTCATCGTGGAGAAGGGTGCAAGCACGTTAGAAGAAGTGGCAGAAGGCTATCTGAAGGAGTTGGTCAACAGAAACATGCTACAACTTGTTGATAAGAACTCATTTGGCAGGATAAAGACATTCAGAATGCATGATATCATACGTGAACTGGCGGTTGATTTGTGCCAAAAGGATCGTTTTGGTGCTAAATATGAGGAGGATAAACGTGGGGGATCTCCTCAGAGGGATGACCGTCGACTGGTCGTCCACAAACTGAATAAGGATATCCAGCAGTCACTTTGGGGTGTACATGGACTTCGAACTTTCATTACACTGGACAAAAACATGCCTTCACTCACTCTGCTACCTCTGCAATCCGAGAAGTCAAGATATATGACAGTGCTTGAATTAAGTGGTCTACCTATTGAGTAGATTCCAGATGCTATTGGAGATCTTTTTAATCTTCGTCATTTGGGTTTGCGGGATACAAAAGTGAAGCTTCTCCCGAAATCCATCGAGAAGCTTTCAAATTTATTGACACTAGATCTTTGTAATTCTGGCATACAAAAGGTGCCTGCAGGGATTGTGAAGCTGAAGAATCTTAGGCACTTATTTGCTCAGAAAACGAATGATCCATTTGGTAGAGTTTTCCATGCATGCAGCGGAGTATGCATCCCCAAGGGTCTCGGTAACCTAACAAATCTGCAGACTCTACAAGCGTTGGAAGCCCAGGATGAGTCCGTCAGACAGCTAGGGCAGCTGAGGCAACTAAGAAGCTTGAGGATATTGAATGTGAAGGGAATCCACTGTGAACGCCTATGTGAGTCTCTAGTGCAGACGCCATTTTTATCCTGCCTAGATGTGATTGCAAGTGACGAGAATGAGGTTCTCGTGTTGAGCGCCCTCCCACGTAACCTGCAAAGGCTACGTTTGAGTGGAAGATTAGCGGAAGGGACGCTGTTGGGAGAGTCTCCTCTGCTCCAAGATGTGGAGCAGAACTTGAATGAACTATATCTATTTTGGTCTCAGCTGAGAGAAGACCCACTGCCATCCCTCTCTCGGTTGGCAAATCTGACGGTTCTAAACTTCACCAGAGCATACGACGGAGAGAAGCTGGTGTTTCTCACGGGGTGGTTCCCCAAGCTGAAGAATCTCTGTTTGGTGGACCTGCCTAATCTGAAGCAGCTGGAGATAAAGCAGGGCGTCATGGCGTCTCTGGAAATATTAACACTATGCAACCTCAGCAGCATGGTGGAGGTCCCATCTGGCATCGAGTTCCTCTTGCCCCTCCAGACTCTAGCCTTTCTCGAAATCACACGTGAGTTCCTGGCGTTGTTGTGCGACCACCCTCGAGCTGATTTGGGGAAAGCGCGATTCAGTCTCAGAGATTGATTGACTGACGGATGGATGGATTTGTGTGTAAGTCACTCTCTCAAGCCTCCCTCAGTCACGTACGCCGGCCAGCCATGTTGGCTCTGCAGGAAGGGAAGATACACTAGAGAGATGCCACGCGCCCCCAACGGTTGGGGCTCTCTCCGTGTTGCTGCATGCAGTGCAGGTGCAGCGCTATATTGGATTTCGCTTTTCAAACAAGATGCTTAATTTGCTTGCTTGTGTTGTAAGACTGTGATAGCTCTACGGCTGTAGCTTGCGTTTGTAGAGTACATTCTGTTTGATATCCTCGATCTTATGATCCAGTTTGAATAAAATAACGCAACATCTATATATCTCGTGCTCGTGCCTCTCCGTCCCCGTCCTTTAGTGGCGATCGTTACCAGCCACGCGGAGCATGGCCGCGCGCGCGCGCGGTCCGCTGCCAACCGAGGCGAGCGTAGGTTCGGGTCGCCGTGGAGGCGGGATTCGGCGCTGTCCAAGTCTCCGTCTTCCCAAGGACATGGATGGACATCGGCAAGCCCGGCCATGTGATTACTGCGACTCAATTCCAATTCTCCGTCTTGTTTCTTGCTGTGCACCAACGGTGAGGTCGTCTACGGGTCTGCATGCAGGTTGCCTCTCCGTCCCTGATAATCTCACTGCAGCCTACGGACCACGCGTGAATACACATTCAGTAAAAAGCTGTCAATACACATATTCAGTACCACAAAATGTAAAATATGAGATTCTGGTAGTAGAAAGCTGATGTAAACTCTTCTTGGTAGTTAAATTAGTGTTAATTGACAATAGCAGTATTTTTTTTTAATTCTAAGCTGCCAATTCTGAGTTTCTCTGTTATTTGTTCATTGAAACAATTCAGACATTAAACATTAATGCTTTACTTTGGGAGAACACACTGTACATATATGAGGGTATTTGGTTAGGTTGTGGCTTTTAAACAAGCGTCAATGGAGCTCGTCCGGGCGCTGATCCGGATGCTCTATTGGCGCCCCGACCGGAGATGCTCTTATGCTTATAAGTATGGAAAGCCAATCGAAAAGCTCAACCAAACAGGCTCATAGAATGAGAATTGCAGTCAGTTCACATCTGACGTGTGAACGCATATAGACCAGAACGGTTGTGGAAACAGATATAAGCATAACCCGTTTTCTACGTTTGAGGTTACTCTTTGAAGGTCACGCCACCTGATCTGATGTCTGAATATTCAATGCCAACCTTAAGCGACTTCAACATCTTACTGGTTACCTTAATGCCTTAATCTGGTTCAGCATCAAACATAAACGGAAAATCAGCTAGTGCTACTCTGAAGTTGACAATGGATGAAGCGTACAACCGAATTCGACATAAATCAATGCTCGACCGATAAAAAAATGACAGAAATATATTGCAATGCACTCTAGCTCAAATGAAATTCTCCATCCGTGCTCGACACATTTGATACAACTGAATTTGGAAATTAGTGTGTACCAAACAATTGGTTCAAGATGCAAATTTTCTTTCCACCAAAAGGCAGCGCCATTTCAGAAGATCCATCATTGTTATCATATACTCGTAATGTGAGGAACCAATTCCTCGAACGCGCAGAACAAATTCAACATAATTTCCATTCACGTCAAAAGGAAACAAAGGATGCGTACTAAGGTACATCGCGGCCGCTTAGGTAGGCGCTAGGGAATATAATCCTTGCCGTTACGCTTGATTCCTTGCTGAGTCCGGGATTGAATTTTGCGTCGACGCTTCTTCTTGCGTCGGGCGCTAGCGCTTGTTTTTATCTCGGTTACGACTGGGTTGGCCAGCGATTTGTATGCTAGCGACAGAATATTTAGCGCCCCGCGTTGGAGGGGTCAGGTGCTTAGCTGATCATCAATTTAATTGATATTTATTTTTGGCACTTAAGCGCATGTGCAAGCGCCTTGTGTTGTACATGGCCTTAATGAGATGCTAATTTAACTCGCTCGCCTCCGTTTCTAGGTCACGATCGCGTCTGTTTCTACCGCACCAGCTAGTAGCGCCGGTTGCCACATATTGTGTTGTGCCGGGCGCCCAGGATTTAAGATAGTAACTGCCATTTGACCAGGAATTTAATCCTAGCCCCCGCTTTAAAGCGTCACGCTGTGGATGCTCTGAGGCCATGTACAATGCGGGTCGCTTAACCAGTTGCACCGACGGCTTCACAACGCGAGGCGCTAAACACAGACATAAAACTGCCCAGTTTTTCACCGCGTACAGACCAAGCGCTGGACGCTTGCCTTTGCGTCGACGCAACCCACGACGCTAGGATTGAAACACTGAACTGCCGATCGACTGGAAATTAGATCCTAGCATCGCCTCTAAGCGCCTGCGTTGTACATGCCCTAAGAACTGCATGGTAAACTTTGGATTTTGTGCAAGAAGCATGAAAGCTACATAAATAATAAAAACGAAATTTAAATATAAAATGCCTTGTTCATAAGAGTGCCCCTTGAAATTTGTCGCTTTTCATCCAACCGGTAGGGACCCGGTATTTTCAGTTTAACGGTGAACTTAAATTTCACAGAAGCTACACTGCAGCCGGTAGCACTAAAGACAACCCAAATGAACTATGCAAGTAAATGGGTACAACTACTTAAATGTCAGAAATGAGCTATACCAATCACTTGCTGTTGTTCATTGACGTCCAGTATCGTATGAACTTTATGCTTCAGCATTCGGGCAGCAGCCTCTGCTCATGTAAGAAGTTACAAGCAAGGACATTAGCACATCTTACCGTCAGAACACATTGTGTTTCTGTATAATTGTGGTCTAGCAATGAAATGCAGGAGTGATCACGGGAGTTACCCAAGACAGTATTCTCGATGTGAGAGTTATCGCGGGAGATGACATGACTTCTGCAACAGTCGAGTCAAACTGCATCATAGGAGCAAGCAACAATAGGTCAGCATCATCAGAGACTGAATATCAGAAACTGTACAAGCATTTGTTTCCCCCCATATTACTCTCTGGTGCAGTTTTGTGCACATTATCCTTATCTTACCAAGCTAAAATTGCCATACCTCAAATCTAAATTGATTTGAAAGAAATCGTTCAGCTTGCGCCGTAATTACTGCATTATTCATTCTTTTCGACGTGAGATCCATGGTACAAGTTATGTGTTCTGAGATTGTTCTTGGAAGTTTACGAAACCTAATTTTAACACCTAAATGTTGGGGGTACCATCTTAAGGGGCTTTGACATGTTACTTTTCAGCTTAATTTGGTTACGCATTGTTCTACGGAATGCAAGATAAACAGAAAATTCAACTGGTGGTACTCCAAATCTAACAGTGTAACTCTACCTCAGATAAATTATTCAGAATGTCGTCTGCTAGATTAAACAAGAGTATGTAGAGTTGATGTCCAGATTGGTGGATACCAAACAAGACAACGGGTTCAAGATACATTTTCTTTCCACCGAAGCAGGCTCATTTTCTTACCAATCACTTGCTATTGTTCACAGACGACTGGTATCCTATGAACTTTATGCTTCAGCATTAGTGCAGCAGCCTCTGCTCATGTAAGAAGGTACGAGCAAGGACATTAGCACATCTTACCAACAGAACACGTTGTGTTTCTGTATAACTGTGGTCTAGAAATGGAACACAGGAGTGATCGCGCGAGTTACCCAAGACAGTCTTCTCGAGTGTGAGAGTTATCGCAGGAGATGAAATGACTTCTGCAACAGTTGAGTCGAACAGTGTCATAAGAGCAAGCAAGTATAGATCAACATCATCAGAGACTGAATATCAGAAACTGTTCAAGCATTTTTTTTTTCCCATATTACTCTCTGGTACAGTTTTGTGCACATATCCTTATCATGCCAAGCTGAAATTACCATACCACAAATCCAAACTGATTGGAAAAAATCGTTCAGCTTGCCCGTGATCACTGCAATATTCATTCTTTTCGACGTGAAATCCATGGTACATGTTTATGTGTTCTGAGATTGTTCTTGGAAGTTTACGAAACCTAACTTTAACCCCCAAATAATGGGGTACCATCTTAAGGGGCTTTGACTTACTTGTCTGCTTAATTTTGTCGCATTGTTCTACGGCAAGCAAGATAAACAGAAAATTCAACTAGTGGTACTCTAGCTCAGATAAATTATTCGGAATGTCGTCTGCTAGATTAAACAAGAGTATGTACGGTAGAAGTCCAGATTGGGTGGATACAAAACAAGACAACGGGTTCAACTAACATTTTCTTTCCACCAAAGCAGGCTCATTTTCAGCAAATCGACATAATTAATTGTATATATCATCAGGATTTGATTCCTCAAATAATAGCAGGCATGCAAGGCGCGCAGGAGTATCAATTGCAAGTAAATGGGGAGGATGAGGAGAGCACGGACTGACCCCGTTGGAGGCCTTGTCCTTGTTGGAGACGACCTCCCCTTGTCGTCAAGCACGAGCAAACCGGACTGGGTGGCGAAGAGGGAGTCGATCTCGGCCGGCCAGCCTCTGGTCCTCCATGGCAAACCTCCACCCGGCGCGACATCACCTCCCCCGAGCTACACCGTCGGGCTCACCCAAGTCAACCATCAGTTTCGAAACCAACCCAATCCAATCCGATTCAATTTCGAGAACCCAAGAGCGCATCTAGGCCGGCCGGATCGAGAGGAATAGAGGAAGCAACGAACCATGTCGGTCGGTGAAGACTCGAGGTACTTGCGGAGGTCCTCGTAGCTGACGGACCACTCCCCCGATCGACAGCATGCCCTCTGGGTTCTCCTCGATCGTCCGTCGCATCGCATGTCCCCAAGCGGCGGCGCCACCACGGCCTCGCCCCGGCGCTGACGGCGTCCCCCCACGCTCAGCAAGGAACCGGCAGGCGCGCGCCTCGGCGACGATGGCGAAGGGAGTTCGCCATGGAGGGCGGCGGAAGGCGAGGACGCCATGTACTGGACTGGAGTAGTGGAGTGGAGAGTGGTATGCAGCCGGATGGACACGTCACGATTCAAGTGGATCCTTTCCTTGCACATGCCCGGCCTGGATCTTGTTTTTTTTTTTTGGAAAACACTTATTATAGGCCGACCTATACGCGTAGGTCCCTCCGCGCGCATTCCTTTCCCGCGTGTCGCGTGCGCATGTTTCACTTGGTAGCTCCCGCCGCGCACTCGTGTTTCCTTCCCTGCGCATGTCGCACGTGTATGTCTTCACCTGGTGGCCCCCACAGTTGGTTTCGTATGTGCATGTCGTAGCTAGCACTAGCATGCAAACAACCAGCTACTAGAATGGAGCGCTACCTTGTTAAAAAAAGAATGGAGCACTACCGTGTTCAAGAAAAATGAAGCGTTTGTTGCTGCTTTGTTGCTTGTGTGCCGGGTAGCTAATAAAATGTGTTCCGTGCACACATGTATGGTTAGTCGTGGAATATTTTGTTGTGTCCCGCCGTTTGCTGTGATGTTCGTTGTTTCGTAACGTTGTCGTGTTCACGTCCAAACCACGTCGGCGGTCGGCATCTTTCCTACCTAATAGATGGAAACCTCCGAGGATACACCTGTAACATTGTCTGATCCCTCCGATAGGTGTGACTAAGACATCATCGGAGCAGTGAAAACGGGTTCAGGTGTCGTTGGATCTAGCGTCGTCGGGCCTACATCGAATCGGCGAGATTGCGCCGCCATGGATGATGGTAAAACTAAATTTCATTCGCGGGTTCTTTATTGTTGCTTACGTCTATAAAATTTGTACCAAAGGCGCACAAGTTTTGTTGCAAATGAATTTGTAGAAAAAATTGTTGCTCGACCACTTAATAATTGACACAAATACATGCTCTTTTGTTGTAATAGTTTGTGATTTTTGTTGTAATTGATAGTGTTTTTTGTTGTCAACCAATTTCAAGCAAAAAAATTGTTGTCTAACCACGTTTTTATAACATTACTATTTTATATGATGTTTATCAAAAATGTTGCAAACATATGGATTTTTTGTTGTAAGCGTTTATGATATTTATTGAAATAGTTGGTGATTTTTTGTTGCAAACGAATCTGCAGAAAATAGTGTTTCTTTCACCAATTTCAAAATGTTGCAACAATTTATTTTTTGTTGTAATTATTTTTCATTTTTGTTCAAATAGTGGGTGATTTTTGTTGCAAATAAATTTGCAGCAAAAAATTGTTCTTTAAACATATTTTAAATGATTGAAAAAATAGGTTTTTGTTGTGACAGTTTTGAATTTTGTTGAAAATTGTAGGTGAGTTTTGTTGTAAAGTAATTTTCGGTAAAAATGTTTCTTAACCAAAAAAAATTGTAATTTTTTCGAAAGTGTTGTGATGATTTGTTGCAATACTATATTATTTTTGTACACGAGTCGAGGAATTTTGTTGTACTGGTCGGGATTTTGTTGCGATACTGGGAAAAATCCGCATGGTGGCAATTTCACTGTAAATATCGGGAAGTTCAGGGGCAACGCGATATACCCCTTCGTATCAAGTGGAGCTGTTTGTGTAGTGCGGGTTCTATTTTTAAAAAGTTCAGGGACTAAAATACAAAACGAGCTGCGCTGGTTTGTAGGCGTATGATGGTAATCCAACGGTGCAAATGGGGACCTAGATTTGGGAGGTCTAGGGCGACCTACGCCTAGCGCTGCCCTTTCTTTTTTACTGTTTTTGCGCCCGTATGCTTCTTTTTATTTTGCGCCTAGCCGTGGTTTATCTAGTAAGCGGTAAAAAAAACATCGAAACCCAGTGTTTGGTTGCAAAGTAAAAAACATCCAAAGAGAAGGAACCCTCACATGGTCATAGCTCACGTGAGGAGGAACCCTATGAAGAAACGACCACCTATTGTCATACCGCCTATCCAATAGATACACGTAGCGACGGACGTGCTCATCCTCCTCCCTGATTCGGCGACGTACCTCCTCCTCAGAGGCCGGCTCCCTCTGCACCGAGCGTGGCCCACGCGACTGCCACCACAGAAGATCCGGGTCCACGACGTCACCCGGATTCCTCACCAAGCTGCGCGTCCCGGAAGGTAGCACCTCCCAGTGCCAGCCCGGTGGAGCCCAGTCCCGCACATCGCCCCTCTGGTCAAACATGGACATCGTCGCCGAGAACACCTAAGTCAAAAACGCCTAACTCAATTTTTTTACAAAAGTAATATTAAAATTTACAAAATGCGAGAAGTTAACAATGGAAAGCCTCATATATCATTGCTGTACAAAACAAGGAAAAAGAGTGTCTATAAGACCATGTATTAATACAAACACACCAATTGTATATACTACAAGTCATTGTAGACACTCTCCTTGTCTTTACCGTGGCATAGTTTAAATCATCGGTTTTGTCAATTCATAAAGAAGAAACAAAATGATTCGAGTTTATGCCTCATACATAGATTGGACACACATTGATCAGGAACGGGGCAAGCGGACCAAGTAAGAGTATGCACAAGATGTTTATTTGTGCATATCACAAGGTCCGCTAGCACCTCCCTGAATCACATAGTGTGCCACAACATTTTAATCATCGGCATTCGGAAAGAGAGAGAAAAAACAAAATGATTTCGGATTTGTGCCTCATACATATTTAAATTGGACACACATTTCAGAGACAGATCAAGTGAACCAAGTAGGATGCACAAAATGTTTATTTGTGCATATCACAAGGTTCACTAGCTCCTCCCTGAATCATACAGTGTCACAACATTTTAATCATCGACTTAGAAGAAAAGGACAAAACAAAATAAAAATGACTTAAATTTTGCGCCTCATACTTAGGTCGGACACACAATTAGTAGCCCTGAAGGATCGGCGGAGCCAAGTAGGATGCACAGGACTTGTACTTGTGCATATCACAAGGCTCCGCAGACCTTCAGGGTTACCACCTAGTGTCACAACATTTTAATCCTCGGCTTAGAAGAAAAAGACAAAACAAAATAAAAATGACTTAGATTTTGCGCCTCATATTTAGGTCGGACACACAATTAGTAGCCCTGAAGGATCGGCGGAGCCAAGTAGGATGCACAGGACTTGTACTTGTGCATATCACAAGGCTCCGCAGACCTTCAGGGTTACCACCTAGTGCCACAACATTTTTAATCATCGGCTTTCGAAGAAACAGACAAAACAAAATAAAAATGACTTAGATTTTGCGCTTCATACTTAGGTCGGACACACAAGCAGACCTGAAGAATCCTGTGAGCCAAGTAGGATGCACAAGACTTGTACTTGTGCATATCATGAGGCTCACAAGACCTTCAGGCCTACCACCAAGTGCCACAACATTTTAATCATCGGCTAGAATCATAATAAAGCAATGTAATAAAACTATAATATGAAACAAGGCTAGAATCATATACAAGAGGATATCTATAAACTGTGATATGGGGCAATCAAAAGATCAAACGTCCATCAGAGATATACCCTCATTTGTTTAAAGATTGTATTAATTAACCCAAGACTACACTGAGGTGGAGATAAAAAAACTCAGATGCATATGAAATCATATAGAACTGAAGTGGAGATAACATTGCAATCATAAGTTTTTTCTATTACTGCGTTATCTATTGGACGAATTCAAGAGGCCCGTAGAATCAGAAACATATAAACTTTAGATGACAAGATTCCTCAAGCAAAGGCCTCCTCGGTTTGTAGATATTTTGAAAGAAAATGAGATTCTAACTCATCAGAAATTTCTATAGATTGAATTTAGATCAAAGGAATGAAAATATAATTCTATAGAAGTTTTCCTACACAATAGTTATATACATTTTTTCTATGCATATGAAAATTCTCATGACTACTAAATCTCTATAGAAATTTTCCTTATTTTTCTTGTGGTGCAACGAAATATCTATTGATCCAGATTCACGCGTTTTCAAATCCTATAGGATTCTACATGGTATGATGTTTTATTTATACATTTTTCCTATTCCCATGTTTTCAAATCATGCAAACCAAATAAACCTTAATAATTTCTCCGGTAACTATCTTAGATTATTCTAGACTATTTGGGTGTTTGTACGAATGACTAACTTAGACTATCTTAGATTATCTCACACCATCATTAGTATTTTGAACAAAGGAATGACTATCCTACGCTATTCTGGCATTTCTATGAAATAGATTGTGCAACGAGAATTTTAGGGAAACACAAACATGAGGTATTCATGCATTTTAACTCCTAGAGGAATTTAGGATAAATGAAACCTCAACCTCTGCTATTTTCTTCTTCTTCCTACGGTTCAAATTCATGTGTTCCGAACGTGGCTTACTTAATAACCTAAACAGCCAGCGCAGACCCCCAAAAATGCAAAGGTAGTACTCCTAGTAATGCAAAGGTGGAGGGGAAGCTTACCGGTCTTGAGGAGGGTGCTGGCGGTGGCGGCGGGGAGAGGAGGGTGCTGGCAGCGGCGGGGAGGAGGCCTGGCGGCGGCGACGGGAAGAGGGGGGTGCTGGCGGCGGCGACGGGGAGAGGAGGGTTGGTGGTGGTGCGCGCGGGCCGCGGGAGTCGACGGTGGCGGCGGTGGCGCGCGGCGGCAGTACGACGCGAGTGGAAAATTTGGGGATCGAATGAGGGAGATCGAGCTCGACCGGCCGGTCCGCGCGCGTATGTAGTACTACCTACCGCTGGCGAACCATATCTGTGGTTCTCCAGTGACACTTAACTTACCGCTGGCGAACCGCTAAGCTAGTTCACCAGTGGTAGGTGGCGCCGTTAGGGTTGCCCGAACCCGCGCTTACCACTGGCGAGCTGGGAACTATATGTGCGCCAGTGGTACGTGTCTTACCACTGGCGAACAGGCATGCATGTTAGCCAGTGCTATTTACCGCTGGCGAACATTGTTTTCCTGTTCGCCAGTGAGGCCCCGGCGGCTATAGCCCTTTTCCTACTACTGGCGGGGTTCCCTCGAGTCGCCCGAGGGGGGGCGACGCGAGTGTGGCACCCCGATCCAAGGGATCGAGTTACCCCATATATCAGCCCCAGGAGCACTGAATATATGACAACTTGATAACAGAACATAACCACTTTATTAAAGGGGTCGGGGACCGACGATAGATTACAAGGGTCTCATTACAAGGCTGCGCCCTAGCGCACACAACAGTTTGTACATTATTTATCGAACAAGACTTCATCAGAGGGCGTCAGCGGAATGGCGGAAGCGTGCGACGAAGAGGGCCTAACTCCACAGGGCTCTGCCTGGATACCGGGTCTAGTTCCCGTACAAGGGGTACTCAGTGACGGGGGTAGGAGGATCTGGCCACATGAAAAGCCAGGTGAGTACATGGAATGTACTCGCAAGACATCAATCCACAATCAACCGTAACCAACGATCCTATATGGCATGGCATGTGCAGGAGCGAGTCCAAGCTTAACGGTTGGACTTAACTTACCTACTTACCTGTGACGAAAACCGTGGTTTATGAGAACGTGTCTCACTTCCACGCAACAATATTCACGACAATTACGATCTCAAGCCTTGACCAACTCTGGCCTAACTCGAGAGCCAGCATTCGACCAACTATGGTCCACTTTTCAGCTCATTCAACTTTAGCCAACTCTGGCCATTTAGTTCATCCCTGTCTCCGTGTTCGACTGGACTGACTCTAGTGTGACTGGACCCAACACCGTTCCTTAGGTAGGAACAATACTAGATTCTATATTTGACACTCTCGAGAGGTTGCAACTTTTATCCACACGCTGGGGTCTAAGCTTGTACCGCCGGTACTTGCAGCACAAACCTATTCCCCCGTAGCCGTCCACTCTACCAAGGCACTCCTTATGTAGCTACCGACTTACCACTCGGGCTAAGTCTTATGACGAAGTAAATCCGGCACGTCCCCAACTCATGAGCAACGCCTAGCTCCGGAACCTTCACAAGACTAGCCCCGACCACAACTATGCAGTAACCGACTAGACTTGCCAAGTGGGTAGCATCAAAAGAGGCTCGATAGGCTACTAAGCTACGGTCTGCCCATTTCAACGACGCATGGTTGTGTGGGTGTGTTTGGCGAGTGGCACTATAAGACCCAATATAGTCGATGGAGGTGGTTATCTTTTTAGCCAATTTTATTCTCAGTCATAAGACAGCAACAAACATTAGTCCCCAAGATATACATGAGCATAAAATAATCACATAGTAGTCCAGCAAGGTAAAGTAAGGTCAACCGGGCGATGGTGGAGTTTCCTCCGACCAGTGATAGCCACAGGTTGAGTAAAAATAACCAAAATCAACCGGGCGAGGACGGAGATGTCTCCGGCCAGTAGCAGCCACGGGTCAAGTAAGAAAATAAAATAACAAAATCAACCGGGCGAGGACGGAGATGTCTCCGGCCAGTAGCAGCCACGGGTCGAGTAATAGAATAACACAATCGGTTAGCGTCAACCGGGCAATGGCGGAGGTCCCTCCGGCCAGTAGCAGCCACAGGTCGACTACATAAGTTAGTGGAGGCGTCCACGCGATCCCGTTCCTCCATTCCATTGACTGCGGCGGTTTCCCTAGTCCATCGTCGCCGGAATGGGGAGTGGTGCTTGGTACCATCCAACACAACGCCACCACTCTACAGAAAATTAACCGCTTCAATCCACTCTGGAAGGACCCAACGTGTATTTAGACGGGGTACCGGAACTCAACTCACGGATCATGAGTTTATCGTATTGCAGGAAATAAAACTAGCATTGATAGATCACATAAAATAATATACATGAAATAATAGGCTTGTGATATGGCATGTGAGATGCAACTATCGCTCAAGCAAGTAACAAATAAGTCAAATCAGGCATCGATGACTTGGGAACAGATGGTTGGGAGCTGATGGCTTGCCTTCTGTTGTGGGATCAACTTCTCCTCCGATAAATTGGTCGGAATCTATTTAAGAAATCAAAACTAGGCATTAAAAACCCTCCAAAAGCTACTCAACAACTTCCCAAGCAAATAAGCTTCAAATCCTTCAAAACCAGTGCCATTGTATAGAAAATTTCAAAACAAAGCTACTGCAAAAGGTTTCATAATTTTCTGAATTTTTTTGAGAGATATGGCCTTTCAAAAATAACCCTAAAATCTGCCTTTTCTAAAAACAGAGAAAAATAAAAAGGAAAACGCTTGGAAATGTTTAAAAGTCTGATGGCCTGGGCCCACTGGTCAGCGGCCCATTAGCGAACCGGTACGCGCGCCAGAAAAAAAAGAACGGGGTCGCCGGCACGGCGAACTCACCGGCGGCGCTCCCTGGCGGCTGCGGCGACAGGGAGGCGAGGGAGTGGGAGCGGGGTGGCTCAGGGAGGGGAGGCTCAGCTCGACGGTGTGCTCACGGACGGCGGGGAGGCGTGGGTCGACGGCAACATCGTCGACCGCGGCGGCCGAGCGGCGGTTGGTGACGAACACCACGATGCCGGCCACCAATCGACAGGGCGAGGGCGGCTACGTGCTCCTGGTGATCTGGATTGGAGGAGGGGTGAGTATCAGGTGGCGGGGAGGCTCTAGGGAGGGGAATTCGACCGGAGGCCGAGTGGCGGAGGAGAGCTTGTCGCCGGCGATTTGAGACTCTCCGGGACCCGATACTGGAGGAGTGGAGAGCAGAGGGGGAGAGTGGGGTGGTGTGATGCTTGAAGGCTGCCGGGGGGCTCAATTTATAGCCTGCCGCGGTGGGGGTCTGGACGAGGGCTTGCGGCGAGGTGGCGGGACGAGGAGGCCGTGGCAGGGGGGGCGACGGCGATTGCGTCGTCAGTGTAGATCAGAGGCGCTGCTGTCGACGGGAATCTCGTGCCTGTGGATAGGAACGGCTGGGGCTGGGCACTGGTGCGGGGTGAGGTGTCCCGGCCGCAGCGGCGGGTCGACGACCATTTCGTCGATGGTGTAGCAGCGGCGTGTCGCGGAGCGGGGAGAGCACTGGCCGGGCGACGGGATTCGCGGCCGAGCGGATAGGATCGATGGTCACGGGCGTGCAGTGCCGGCACTGGTGAGGGGAGGGGTCCAGCGGCGGTACTGTGGGTGCGGCGCGTCGTCACGCGGCCGACAGCGCACGGGAGAGGTGGCGGCGACGCGTGGCTCGAGGGAGGGGGGTCCGGGGGGGTGGAGGAGAAGCAGGGGCAAGGGGAGCAGCGGGGAGAGGCAGACCGGTGACGACCACAAAGTGGCGACGCCGTCGGGTTCGGCCATGGCCGTAGTGGCCACGCCACAGGGCATGCCATGACCGGCATGGTCATGCCATTGGCACCATATGGCACCAAATTGGAAAAGTGACTATGTCACTAGGTGCAAAAAGAGAAGATCTACCAAAGTCTAGATATGTACTGGAGCTAGTTTGCAACTTGGCAGAAGGAAAACTTTCATCGAACACCTTCGGTTGAAAGGAGAAAAAAGGGTTTTGGGAAATTAATATAAAAGATAATTGGCCAGGAAAATTCCCAGAGGTAGATATTAGTTAGGAGCATCTACCTTTGGGTTTTTATAATTTTGAAAAAAGGTTTGGTAGGGTTTCCAAAAATACTAATATTTTGGGCAGAAAGTAAAATAGGGAAAAACTCAAATATTTTCTTAACAATGTATGGAATATTTCTGTATATTTGGATTACACACTGGTTAGGGATCCTCCCTGAATTTTTGTAGAATTTTTGAAGATGGTTTTGGCCTACTTCCTTTGGAAAGTTAGGGTTTTGGGGTTTTTGGCAGAAAATAAATCAGGAAAAGTCAAATACTTTCTTAACAAGTCACCCAATATTTTTGCATTAATGGGTTCTATCCTAGCTGGGAATCACTCTGGAATTTTTTAAGTCACCCTTGATATAGCTCCTTTGGAAGGTTAGGGCTTTGGGTTTTTGTATTCTAAAGAAAAGACAAATATTTGAGAATCTTGGGGTTTTGGAAATGTAGGAGAAAATAGAGGTGCCGAGATCAGAAGATCCAAATCCAAATCCAAATTTTGGTTTTGTCAAGGAAAATTTTATGGGGCCAAAATTCGGGATGTGACAGTGAGGGACAGGAGAATGAGTTGATTCACGTGCCTGCCACTAGCGGTGATGAATGCGTGAGATGTGGAGCACTTGATGCGCGACCATGAGGTGATGTGATGAGAGACGAGACTCCTGACGGTGTTCCCTAGCCACCAATATCCAAAGAAGAGGCGATGTAGTGCACATGCGCTAGGGCCCCCCGTCGTATTCAAGGATGGGTCGCCGAGGTTAAGGCCTCTCGATGACATGGGGTGGAGGACATCGTCCATGTCTGGAATGGCGATGGGGGGGCACGGGGTGGTTGCCGTTGGTGGGGAGCACAAGCCGTCTCTTGAGGGGACGTGTGGTGGTTGTCGCTAGTAGGGAGCATGGAAGTTGTGTGTGAAGAAGGCATAGCAACGCGGGGTGCGAAGATTCGTAGTAGACCACATCACAACAAAATACGACCACCAAAATGTAGATAATCAAAGTTCGACCATACTACAGTAGGCACCAAATAAGAGTCACGGTGAACACCAAGTCTGTCCACCAAAACGCCACCAAGTCCGGCCACATCACAACACATTATAAAAAATGCATAAAAATATTCCTCTCCTCCATAATGCGCACGACTTCCTTAGCAAAGTAACGCTTCTGATTCAGGCTTTAGGAGAAGGGGCGAGGAGCGCAAAGTAACGCCCATGTTTGTCGTGTCAGTGGACACGATCTTGCGCTCTTCGGCCCTTGCTTTCCCCTCCTCCATAGTTCTATTAAATTCTTATAGACTTTGGTGTGCAAGAAAAAAAAAGCTTAAGGGGTGGAAGGCGATAGGGAATTTATAAGAATTTGAGAGCTCGCAAAGTAGATAGGAGTTTTTAGCATCTTACTTTGCCTACAGTTAGGAAGACAATGTGGAAGGTGGGGAATAATTTGCCGGCCGACCTCTTCGTATGACCCGTGGACCCCACATGTCGGATGGTTGTCCGGCGCCCCCGAACTGGGCTCTAGCAATGGAGTTGGTCTTAAAAGTGTCAGGCAGTTTTTAGGTCGGCCCAAAACGATGCGGGTGTCGTTTAGATGTTCTTTTTGGGGGTCCAAATGGTTATTAGGCCTTTGGGGATTTGGGTTGCAGGGTGGAGGATTCTTTCTAGGTACTAGTTGAGAATAGAGAAATGGGTTTTGATTGCATTTGGCACGCACGTAATCGTAGGGCTATATGTAAGTGGCATAGTGACGCGTCATTTTGTCAAAGCCAAAGGAATACTCACGAGTTCATCTTAACACCTACTCTAGCTAACATTGGGCTTGTTTTGTTTGGAGTAATAAAATCCCTAAAAGGTCACTGTATTGACCTTATTACATTGTCACCGTACATCGACTGACGGTCACTGAATACGATTTGGTGTTTCATCATCTAGTAGAGCACGTATTTGCTGAGTGACACATTAGGTCGACCCCACATGTCAGGCTTGGCTGCTGTCCAAAGGATAAATTTCCTACAGTATAATAATAAAAAACACAAGTGCTAAATTGAAAATCGACAAGCACGGCTGCCCCGTCGCTGCTTCCAACCGCCGGCGCCTCCTCTACCGTACGTCCGCCGTGGCCGAAGACCGTGTCCCGTCCCGCCTCCGATGGATCTCCCGTCCGACGGATCTCGCGTCACTCCGCTCCTTCCTCGTCGCGGCTCAGTATGGCGCGGGTGTGGAGCGTTCCTCGAGGCGGCCAGGCTACAGGGTACGTCGCCACGGGGGCCATCGAGCTCCAGGGTACGTCGAATACACGTCTTTTACTCGTCAGTAGTACGTCGAAAAGAGCTACAGGATTTTGCTTCTTTGTTTGTAGGGTCGAGAATTTGCTTGACTCGAATCCACGTCTCGGTCGTCGCCTCGTCGGTGGTAGGGTCGACAATTGAAGTGACATTGTAGCTACCTCACTCAGCTAATAAGCGGCATTGAAGAAGTGGCTCTATCCAAATCATTCCCCTTCCTTGTCTCAGCCTCCGATTCGTTTCGCGGCACCGCATCGGCGGATCTGCTATCTCCGGCGGCCGCGAATGCAGTACGTGCTCTCACCCCTCCTCTGTTGCCAGATCCATTTTCTAGTGTATGCTCTGCTTCGATCTGGAGGTATGTTTCATGGTGCTGCTCCAGTCCAGTCCAGTCCAGTCCAGTCCAGTCCAGTCCTCTGTGTTGCATGCGTCTGCAAGTCCTGCTTGCTTAATCTTGCGGCTCAGCTCTTTTAGATGGTTAACAATAGTTTTCAAATCCACAAAATAGTTTAATTAATCGGGAACCATACACTTGATTCGATTTCACAGATCGGCGTCATGGAGAGATCGAGGGATTAGCAGCTCATTTCACTGAAAGTCTGCCTCTTCTGGACCCTGGCATGCTTGTTTGAACACCCTTCGAGACTTGCTTCTTCAGCACCAACGGGCAGCTAACCACCAGGTATCCAAAGGCTAAACTCATATGTACACTGCCTACTTTTTCTGAAAATTCAATGAATATACTCAGCCTGCAAGATTCTTAACCGAGTACTTGTCATTTTCTGTCGCAAATAATTAAGCACCACACCTCAGTACTGGCTTCACATCTAGGACAATATAGAACAGGGAACCAGATCTGACTACAGGCTTCTATTAGATCTGAGTACATCTAACTATTGAGTTCCCCAAATCATGTCCTCCTGACATGGTTAGGATCTGCCAAAGTATGCTCTCTAAGTAATACTCCCTCCGTATCAAAATATAAGATGTTTTAGCATTTGGCTTTCCATTCGTATCTAGACATGTTTTAGTGTAAGATTCATGTGAACCTTGCACTAAAACATGTCTAGATACGGATGGAAAGTGAAATGCTAAAATATCTTATATTTTGATACGGAGGAAGTATCTATTTGTTGACGGCTTCATTCAGCAGCAAAAAGGCTAGCGTTCCCAACTCAACAAAATATGGAACCATTCTGATGGTTTCAGCGTTGACATCATAAACACCTTATTACTGTTTTTTTCCTTTTCAAAAAAATATGAGATCTTTGTTACTCAGGCAAAAGGTTATGGTCGCTAGCTGCCACACGGAATCAAGTAGCAGCACCACGAGTTGGATATTTTTTTTTTTTGAGGGGTCAATGGCGGCCTTAAAGCCGGCCTGAACCAATTTTTTTAATTTCTTTTGAAGAGCAAACTGTACAAGAACAAACAGAAGACTGAACAGAAAAAGAAGAACTAACCTAAGAAAGAAAGGAAAAAAGAAAGGTGGCTCCAAGGCGGGGGCACTTAAAAGAAAGAGAAAAAGAGCAGCAGGCTGTGTGCATGCTCTGATGTAGAGGCTGGAGCTATGCTCCCCATTTCGAGAAAAAAACATATTTATGATGTATTTATTCAAGATTATAGTGTTAATAGGTACACCCTTTTGGTTGAAACTAACATACTGAACTCATTTTGGTTGGGGATTGTCGCCGGCGCACCAGCGGTGGTAGCGGCGGGTTGGGGATCGTTGCAGACGGACACGTTGCAGACGGACACGGGAGAGTGCCATCGACGAACCCAAAAAGCAGATTGCTCCTCAGTATCGGAACAACCTGGGTCCTCCAGTAGATGAAGTTGTTGGAGTTGAGGCGGACGGTGGTCTGACCCGTCAGGTTGATAGGCGACGACGGAATGACCAAGGCCACAGTGGTGGCGCCGGCCATCGTCGAGCCGAAGAGGCCAGGGAAGGCGGCCAAGTTCACCGAGGAGACAGCCGAGGTAGTGGTCGAGGTAGAGCTCGAGGTCGTCATGATCGGCTGTGAGGTCGGGAGGTAGGCGGAAGCGAGGATCGACGACGGCGCTGAGATGAGTTTCGGCGGCGGCGGCGATTAGGGTTTGGCCGGTGTCGGCTCTGATACCATGTGAGAAACAATATTGGTAGGGGTATTGCACGGTACCTCCAAGGGTCCGGCCTATCTCATTATATATGGGGGTAAAGTTACAATACAGGTACAGGTACAAGTTAGATTAGAGTCCTATACAAATACGTCTATCAGTTAATAGGTACACCATTTTGGTTGAAACTAGCATACTGAACTCAATTATCGGGCTAGCTGTTAGGAGAAAATTAAGCCATGTAAACTAGAGAGAAGAGTAGCAGCTAGCTGAATATACAGGACATCGATTGTTTGTACATGAATATATTTTGCATGTCCGTGCTCCACTGAAATGCCAGCCATGTCTTCCTTGTTGCTAACACCTACTTGTCGCCTGTAGGTACGCGTGCTGGCCGTGTTCGTTGAAGCTAAGACTCGGTCACTGGGTTATTTGTTTGGAGGAAATGAAAGCCAGACCAATACGTTGAATCGACCAGCTACATACCTAGTACAACTAAGCCACCATGGATGTGCAAGTGTAAACTCTGAAGGATCATCGTCCTCCGCCGCAGTTACTCTCCCTCTCAGGTGAGCCTCATATGTTCGCTATCCATTTTCTCTGTACATTCGAACAGAAATACAAATTATTTCCAAGCCGTGCGGTCGTTTATAATTAGACTAATTACATTTCTTTTATACGAGTTGCTAGATCAAATCTAAGCCATTACGGATATTTCTATCGGAACTTATTTCCTATCAATATTGCTGCTTAGCTTGCGGTCAAACTAATCTTGGTCCCTGCAAAAACTGCATATATGCTCTGTTAGTAATGTGTTGCGAATTCTTTCAGGGATTTTGGCGCAAAGTAGTTTAATTAATCAACCCATACACTTGATTCATTTCACAGATCGGCATCATGGAGAGATTGAGGGAATAAGTGACAAACAGTGAGGCATTAGCAGCTCATTTCACTGAAAGTCTGCCTCTTCTGGTTCCCGGCATGCTTGTTTAAACACCCTTCAAGTCTTGCTTCTTTACCACCAACTGGTAGCTAACCACCAGGTATCCAAAGGCTAAACTCATGTACACGGCCTACTTTTTCTGAAAATTTAGTTATCAATGAATTGTTCGTCATATACACTGCCTACTTTTTCTGAAAATTCAATGAATATACTCAGCCTGCAAGATCTTAACCGAGTACTTGTCATTTTCTGACGCAAATAATTACGCACCACACCTGAGTACTGGCTTCACATCTAGGACAATATAGGGTTTAGGGAACCAGATCTGACTACAGGCTTCTGTTAGATCTGAGTACATCTAACTATTGAGTTCCCCAAATCATGTCCTTCTGACATGGTTAGGATCTGCCAAAGTATGCTCTCTAAGTAATATCTCTAGCTATTTACCATGCAGGCTTTTTACTTGTTGACGGCTTCATTCCTGCATTCCCAACTCCACAAAACATGGAACCATTTTGATGGTTTCAGATTCAGAAGCCCACCTCACCACGGCTCCAAGATCATATACATGCCAGTACAGCACATGTATGTCGGGTTTTATTCCTAGTAATATATATTCTTGCTATCTTAGCTTGCCCCCAAATTAACTGTCTCCTTTCGATGCAGAAGCTGTATTGCGAATTCTGGCAGCACCAAGTGAACGAGATTGAGGAATTATTCAGGGAAGCTTACGGATTACTTTCAGAGGTCATGCTCATTCAACTTTTCAGTATGTAGTAGGGAAGTTTTGGCAAGTGCAGATGGCTACTAGCACATTGTATTAATAGTTTTACTAATGCAGCTCTTTGATTAATTTTGCAGATGGTCATCCTGGAGAAACTGAGGAAAATATGCAACTAGGCCGCCAACCAGTAGTGAGGCATTAGCAACTCTTTAGAAAGCAATGTCTGAAACCGTGCTTCTTCTAGTCATTAAAAAGATTGGAGTTGCTTTGGCCAATGGAGCAGTACACGAGACCAGTGCTCTGTTTTCCAAGTTTGCTACACAACTGTTAGAGCTGCAAGGCAGCATGGATCGTGTTGTCAGGGAGCTTAGCGTAATCCATGATGTTCTGTGCCAAATGGACATTCGAAACCGCAACAGTCCTGTGTATGAGGCCTGGTTGGATGGGGTGCGGAAGGTAGCACATGTGATGGAGGATATGGTGGATGAGTACTTGTATCTGGTTGGTCAGGAACACGATATAGGGTGCTGCTTTTACCTCAAGAAAGGGTTCAGAAAACCAAGATCTCTGCTTTCTTTGAACCAGATAGCTTCCAAGGTGAAGGAAATAGAGAAAGATCTGACACACCTATCAGAGACAAAAAACCGTTGGGTCCCCATGATAAGCAATGGAGATACTAGCAACTCGAATTACATTGTCAAGAGGTCTAGAGATCTAGCAGACATTTCACGTTGCCTTGACGAAGAAGATCTTGTTGGGGTGGACAAAAACAGAGAAAAACTTGTGCAGTGGTTGGGAGGTGAAGATAGGGAATGCTCCGTGATAGCCCTGCATGGAATGGGTGGGCTTGGCAAAACCGTTTTAGCTGCAAATGTCTACAAGAAGGAGAGAGAGAAATTTCAGTGCCACGCATGGGTCTCCATCTCTCAAATATATTCTAGAGAAGATGTCTTGAGGAATATAATTAAGGAACTCTTCAAAGATAAAGTTGCCGTTCCATCGAACATCACCACGATGGGCATGACATGTCTTCAAGATACACTTAAGAAATTTCTGGAGCAACAAAAGTATTTGATCGTACTGGATGATGTTTGGACTCCAGAAGCCTTTGATGACTTGTCTAGGGCACTTCATAGTAATGACAAGGGCAGTAAAGTGTTAATCACAACACGGGAAGGTGATGTTGCTGCACTTGCTTCTCAAGGACATATCTTGATGTTGGAATCTTTACCAGAAGACAAGGCATGGGATCTCTTTTGTAAGAAATCATTTTCAAGAGAGACAGGTCATGAATGTCCTGCGGATCTTAAGCCTTTGTCCAGGGAAATAGTTACAAAGTGTAAAGGCTTGCCTCTCGCAATCGTCTCAGTTGGTAGCCTCTTGCATGTACGTGAGAAAACCGTGGAAGAATGGAGAAGAATAAATGACCAATTGAGTTGGGAGATAGCTAATAATTTGAGCTTCGACCACATAAGGAATGTTCTGCATCTGAGTTTCATCTACCTACCAACATACTTGAAAAGTTGTTTCTTGTACTGCAGCTTATTTCCAGAGGACTACCTTTTCCACCGAAAAAAGCTTGTACGGTTATGGATGGCAGAGGGGTTCATCGTGGAGAAGGGTGCAAGCACGTTAGAAGAAGTGGCAGAAGGCTATCTGAAGGAGTTGGTCAACAGAAACATGCTACAGCTTGTTGAAAAGAACTCATTTGGTAGGATAAAGAGATTCAGAATGCATGATATCATACGTGAACTGGCAGTTGATCTGTGCCAAAAGGATCGTTTTGGTGCTAAATATGAGGAGGATAAACGTGGGGGATCTCCTCAGAGGGATGAACGTCGACTGGTCGTCCACAAACTGAATAAGGATATTCAAGAGTCATTTTCTAGTGTACATGGACTTCGAACTTTCATTACACTGGACAAAAACATGCCTTCACTCACTCTGCTACCTCTGCTATCCGAGAAGTCAAGATATATGACAGTGCTCGAATTAAGTGGTCTACCTATTGAGAAGATTCCAGATGCTATTGGAGATCTTTTTAATCTCCGTCATTTGGGTTTGCGGGGTACAAAAGTGAAGATTCTCCCGAAATCCATCGAGAAGCTTTCAAATCTTTTGACACTAGACCTTTCTGATTCTGACATACAGGAGGTGCGTGCAAAGATTGTGAAGCTGAAGAATCTTAGGCACTTATTTGCTCAGAAAGTGAATGATCTATCTGGTATCCATTGGTCGAGTGGTGTATGCATCCCCAAGGGTCTCGGTAACCTAACAAATCTGCAGACTCTACAAGATTTGGAAGCCCAGGATGAGTCCGTCAGACAACTAGGGCAGCTGAGGCAACTAAGAAGCTTGAGGATATTGAATGTGAAGGGAATCCACTGTGAACGCCTATGTGAGTCTCTAGTGCAGACGCCATTTTTATCCTGCCTAGATGTGATTGCAAGTGACGAGAACGAGGTTCTCGTGTTGAGCGCCCTCCCACGTAACCTGCAAAGGCTACGTTTGAGTGGAAGATTAGCGGAAGGGACGCTGTTGGGAGAGTCTCCTCTGCTCCAAGATGTGGAGCAGAACTTGAATGAACTATATCTATTTTGGTCTCAGCTGAGAGAAGACCCACTGCCATCCCTCTCTCGGTTGGCAAATCTGACGGTTCTAAACTTCACCAGAGCATACGACGGAGAGAAGCTGGTGTTTCTCACGGGGTGGTTCCCCAAGCTGAAGAATCTCTGTTTGGTGGACCTGCCTAATCTGAAGCAGCTGGAGATAAAGCAGGGCACCATGGCGTCTCTGGAAATATTAACACTATGCAACCTCAGCAGCATGGTGGAGGTCCCATCTGGCATCGAGTTCCTCTTGCCCCTCCAGACTCTAGCCTTTCTCGAAATCACACGTGAGTTCCTGGCGTTGGTGTGCGACCACCCTCGAGCTGATTTGGGGAAAGCGCGAGTCAGTCTCAGAGATTGATTGACTGACGGATGGATGGATTTGTGTGTAAGTCACTCTCTCAAGCCTCCCTCAGTCACGTACGCCGGCCAGCCATGTTAGCTCTGCAGGAAGGGAAGATACGCCGGCCAGCCATGTAAGCCTCCCAACGGTTGGGGCTCTCTCCGTGTTGCTGCATGCAGTGCAGGTGCAGCGCTATATTGGATTTCGCTTTTCAAACAAGATGCTTAATTTGCTTGCTTGTGTTGTAAGACTGTGATAGCTCTACGGCTGTAGCTTGCGTTTGTAGAGTACATTCTGTTTGATATCCTCGATCTTATGATCCAGTTTGAAT
Organism: Puccinellia tenuiflora; assembly: GCA_012064385.1. Taxonomy (NCBI): domain Eukaryota; kingdom Viridiplantae; phylum Streptophyta; class Magnoliopsida; order Poales; family Poaceae; genus Puccinellia; species Puccinellia tenuiflora. The sequence goes on along the minus strand of QRDG01000500.1, from coordinate 4,845,581 downwards.
AAAATAACGCAACATCTATATATCTCGTGCCGCCTGACCACTATTTTGCCTCTCCGTCCCCGTCCTTTAGTGGCGATCGTTACCAGCCACGGCCCCGCGCTTGATTGGGGTCGACGACGTGAAGCATGGCCGCGCGGTCCGCTGCCAACCGAGGCGAGCGTAGGTTCGGGTCGCCGTGGAGGCGGGATTCGGCGCTGTCCAAGTCTCCGTCTTCCCAAGGACATGGATGGACATCGGCAAGCCCGGCCATGTGATTACTGCGACTCAATTCCAATTCTCCGTCTTGTTTCTTGCTGTGCACCAACGGTGAGGTCGTCTACGGGTCTGCATGCAGGTTGCCTCTCCGTCCCTGATAATCTCACTGCAGGCTACGGACCACGCGTGAATACACATTCAGTAAAAAGCTGTCAATACACATATTCAGTACCACAAAATGTAAAATATGAGATTCCGGTAGTAGAAAGCTGATGTAAACTCTTCTTGGTAGTTAAATTAGTGTTAATTGACAATAGCAGTATTTTTTTTAATTCTAAGCTGCCAATTCTGAGTTTCTCTGTTATTTGTTCATTGAAACAATTCAGACATTAAACATTAATGCTTTACTTTGGGAGAACACACTGTACATATATGAGGGTATTTGGTTAGGTTGTGTCTTTTAAATAAGCGCCAATAGAGCTCGTCCGGGCGCTGATCCGGATGCTCTATTGGCGCCCCGACCGGAGATGCTCTTATGCTTATAAGTATGGAAAGCCAATCGAAAAGCTCAACCAAACAGGCTCATAGAATGAGAATTGCAGTCAGTTCACATCTGACGTGTGAACGCATATAGACCAGAACGGTTGTGGAAACAGATATAAGCATAACCCGTTTTCTACGTTTGAGGTTACTCTTTGAAGGTCACGCCACCTGATCTGATGTCTGAATATTCAATGCCAACCTTAAGCGACTTCAACATCTTACTGGTTACCTTAATGCCTTAATCTGGTTCAGCATCAAACATAAACGGAAAATCAGCTAGTGATACTCTGAAGTTGACAATGGATGAAGCGTACAACCGAATTCGACATAAATCAATGCTCGACCGATAAAAAAAGGACAGAAATATATTGCAATGCACTCTAGCTCAAATGAAATTCTCCATCCGTGCTCGACACATTTGATACAACTGAATTTGGAAATTAGTGGGTACCAAACAATTGGTTCAAGATGCAAATTTTCTTTCCACCAAAAGGCAGCGCCATTTCAGAAGATCCATCATTGTTATCATATACTCGTAATGTGAGGAACCAATTCCTCGAACGCGCAGAACAAATTCAACATAATTTCCATTCACGTCAAAAGGAAACAAAGGATGCGTACTAAGGTACATCGCGGCCGCTTAGGTAGGCGCTAGGGAATATAATCCTTGCCGTTACGCTTGATTCCTTGCTGAGTCCGGGATTGAATTTTGCGTCGACGCTTCTTCTTGCGTCGGGCGCTAGCGCTTGTTTTTATCTCGGTTACGACTGGGTTGGCCAGCGATTTGTATGCTAGCGACAGAAACTGTTCAAGCATTTTTTTTCCCCATATTACTCTCTGGTACAGTTTTGTGCACATATACTTATCATGCCAAGCTGAAATTGCCATACCATAAATCCAAACTGATTGGAAAAAATCGTTCAGCTTGCCCCGTGTGACAAGCGGTATGAGTATTAGGGTTTTAGGGTAGGAACCGTACCCTCCACAATGGGCAGGGTCTTGTATTATATAGGGGGTACATGTACAAATACAATACAGGGGATTAGAGGTATATATGGTTGGTTTATACATCACCATACCATATGTCTACGTTAGGTACAATACACTGTTTATCACCCTCCCTCAATCTCAACTGCACCATGTAAGTTGAGATTGCGCTTACAGAAGTTAAACAGTGGCAGGGGGAGAGGTTTAGTGAATATATCTGCTAATTGGTCCTTGGAGGATATAAACCTGATCTGGAGCAACTTCTGAGCAACCCGTTCACGAACAAAGTGAAAATCAACTTCAATATGCTTGGTCCGTGCATGAAACACCGGGTTGGAAGAGAGGTATGTTGCCCCAATATTGTCACACCATAATATAGGTGGACTAGCCTGAGAAACTCCAAGTTCACCAAGAAGTGCTTGTACCCAAATAACCTCAGCAGTTGCATTAGCAAGTGACTTATATTCAGACTCGGTACTGGAGCGAGAAACTGTAGCCTGCTTCCTCGCGCTCCAAGAAATAAGATTGCCACCATAGAAGACAGCAAAACCCCCGTGGATCGGCGGTCATCAGAATTCCCAGCCCAGTCGGCATCAGAGAAGGCTGAGAGGAGTATAGGCGCAGTAGAAGGCCGAAGTAACAATCCATGAGAGATAGTGGCCTTCACATACCGAAGAATGCGTTTGACCGCCGACCAATCAGAACACCGAGGAGCGTGAAGGTACTGACAGACTTTGTTCACAGAAAACGAAAGATCTAGACGAGTCATGGTAAGATACTGTAATCCTCCTACTATGCTGCAGTAACGAGTAGAGTCTTCAGCAGAAAGGAGAGTACCCTCAGTAGCAGATAGTCTGTCAGACGAGGCCATGGGAGTCGAAACAGGAGCACACTTTTGAAGGCCAGCACGCTGCAAGAGATCAGAGGCATATTTACGTTGACACATAAGGAGATCACGGCCCTGAGCATGTACCTCAATACCCAGAAAATAGTGTAGCGGACCAAGATCTTTGAGAGCAAACGAGCTCCCAAGCTGACGAACAAGACGATCGGCAGCAGCAGTAGACGAGCTAACCACAATAATGTCATCCACGTAGACAAGCAGGTAGAGAGTAACATCAGCCCGTCGCAGTATAAAGAGGGAAGTATCAGCAGTAGATGCAGCAAATCCCAAGCCAGAGAGAACAGTGCTGAGCCGTGCATGCCAAGCACGGGGAGCCTGTTTCAACCCATAGAGAGCCTTATCAAGTCGACAGAGATAACCAGAAAACTGTGGATCCTCAAAGCCAGGAGGTTGCCTCATGAACACCTCCTCCTCAAGAATACCATGCAAGAAAGCGTTCTGAATGTCCAACTGACGAAGATGCCACCCATGTGTAAGAGCCATGGACAAAAGTAATCTGATAGTAGTGGGTTTAACAACCGGACTAAAGGTATCCTCGTAGTCCAGACCGTAGCGTTGTTTGAACCCCTTTGCCACGAGACGTGCCTTGTATCTATCAATCGAGCCATCAGCCTTCTTCTTAATTTTTAACACCCATTTGCAGTCAATAATATTGATACCAGACCGTGGAGGTACCAGTCTCCAAGTCTGATTACGCTGTAGAGCACTGAATTCAGCCTCCATAGCAGATCGCCAGTGAGGAGACGTAAGGGCAGCACGATGATCTCGAGGTTCAGTATCAATGAGAGCATCAGCGACTCGAGTAGAATTCCAGGCTACGGTGCCGTCAGTGCGCTGTTTCTTCTGCTGAATTCCGCGCTGAAGACGGGTAACGGGCCGAGAAGCAGCAGGGGGCTGAACAGCGGATAACGGTGGCGATGCTGCGACGTCAGGGGGCGACGAGGCCGGCCCAGGCGAATGGGCCGCCGTAGCGGCTGAGTCCGTCGTAGACGCGGCCGACCCAGGCGAATGGGCTGGACCGAGAGACGGTGAAGAGGCCGGCTCAGTAGGGGCCGAGCGCGACGCGCGGCGTGGGGTGGCCGGGCCGGAATCGGCCTCAGTTGCATGGCGATCGACGTCGCATGCATGGGAGCCGCGATCGACGTCGACATCGGCTGTAGAGGCAGTGTCAGACTGCCCGGACTCATTTGGGAGTAATTCAAGACGAGCACCGCGTTCGAGACCTGCACCATGGTTAGGAAGCAACAACGGGGTATACGCAGCATCAACAAATTGGTCAGAAAGTAAAGGGGAGCTAGATGATGATGGTGGAGTGGAAGTAGACGTCGTGTGAGAGAACGGAAAAACAGACTCGTCAAACACAACATCGCGGGAGATATAAACTCGATTGGTGGGGATATGAAGACACTTATAGCCCTTGTGTAGGGAGCTATAACCCAGAAATACACACTGTTTGGAGCGAAATTCAAGTTTCCTTTGATTATACGGGCGTAGGTGTGGCCAACACGCGCAACCAAACACCTTAAAAAAAGGTGTAGTCGGGGGTTTCACCTAATAGACGCTCTAGTGGTGTTTGCATATTGATAACACGACTAGGAAGACGATTTATGAGGAAACAAGCTGTAGAGAAAGCATCACTCCAATAACAGTATGGCATAGAAGCATGTGCAAGTAATGTGAGACCTGTCTCAACAACATGACGGTGTTTGCGTTCAGCAGTGCCGTTCTGTTGATGAGTATGGGGACAGGAGACACGATGGGAGATGCCAATATCACTAAAGAATTTATTAAGACGATGGTATTCACCACCCCAATCAGTTTGAACATGTATAATTTTCTTGTTTAATAAACGCTCAACATGCTGCTGGTATTGAAGGAAAACACTGAATACATCAGATTTCTTTTTAAGGAGATACAGCCATGTAAAACGACTATAAGCATCAACGAAACTGACATAATATTCATGTCCACTAACAGAAGGCTGGGCAGGACCCCAGACATCTGAATAAACAATCTCTAAAGGAGCAGAAACAACTCTAGTAGACAAAGAAAATGGTAGCTGGTGACTCTTGCCCTGTTGACATGCATCACAGACGGCAACTTTATTGGCGGGTGTGGATGGAAGCTTGTGGCGGTGGAGTATGTGTTGGACAATGGGAGTAGCAGGATGACCTAAACGAGAGTGCCACTGATCACGTGACCCCCGGATGGTGCTGAAAATTTGCTTCACGGCGGACACGTCCAAGTAATAGAGGCCGCCGCGACATCCCCCTCTAAGCAGAACCTCCCTCGTGCGGCGGTCCTTAATCAAAAAATACCATGGGTGAAATTCAAAATAAACATTATTGTCAAGGGCAAACTTTTTAACCGAGAGGAGATTGCGAGTAATGGAGGGAACAAGAAGTATGTGTCTAAGATGTAATGGAAGATGATTTGGTGTAGGAATTACAGACTGACCAACATGTGTAATGCGCATACCTGTGCCGTTGGCAGCCTGAACGTTGTCCTTGCCGTGGTAGGGCTCCCTCTGGGTGAGCTTGGCGAGGTCGTTGGTGAAGTGGTCCGTCGCACCCGTATCCGCGTACCAGCTGGGGTCGACGGGGTAGGAGGAGGTGGCGCCCTGAAGAGTCGAGGTAGTGTTCAGGGCAGCGAGTTGGCGCTCCATGTTGCGGCCGTCATTGCCAGCGCCCAGAAAATTCTTCTGGAACCTCTTGAAGCAGCACGAGGCGACGTGACCGACCTTGGAGCAGATCTGGCAGATGGGACGTGGCTGTCCGGAGCTGCCAGCGTTGGTAGGTGGACGTGGCTGTCCCTTCCCAGCAGGTGGAGGAGCCTGGTAGCCTCCCTGGTACGGTTTGGTCTGCTGGTCAGTGGAGTAGGAGGGGCGCCCGCCGTTGGGCCGAGCGCCGTAGTTGGCCATGTGGACGTCGATCGCCGCCTCGGCACGCCGGGCCTCGATGCGCTGTTCGGCGTTCAGGAGCTGGGCGTAGACGTCACGGATCGGCATCGGGTCGGAGATGGGCCGAGCGGAGACGCGATCGGCCAGGGCGTCGTACTCGCCATCAAGGCCAGCGACGAGGTAGGCGTTGAACTCCTCAGTACGGAGAGGTTGGCCGATCGACGCCAGTTCATCAGCTAGCGCCTTCACCTTCTGAAAGAAGACAGCACCGGAGGAGTTTAGCTTCTTCACCTTGGACAGTTTGCCGCGAATCTGCATGACGCGGGCGGTAGATTGGTCAGCGAAGCTCGCATCGAGGGTTTCCCACGCCTCCTGCGCAGTCGACGCGAGCATCAGCATCCCAATGACGCTCTCGGTGAGGGAAGAGACGATGGCCGAGAGGATCGACTGATCCTGTTGGTGCCACGCCGCATACTCCGGGTTGGCGATGGTCTTGGGCTCATCTCCAGTAGCAGTGGCCGCCGGATTGGGGATGTTCTCCTCCGGGCAGGGGAGAGAGCCGTCGACGAACCCGTACAGGAGGTTGCTCCGCAAGATCGGAATCACCTGGGTGCGCCAGTAGAGGTAGTTGTCGCTGGTGAGGCGGATGGTGATCTGGTTGTGGATCACGATCGGCGTGGAGGGTATCCTCGAAGCCATGGAGACCCGGCGAGCGGCGACGAGGCCAGCTGTGCCGGCAGTTGCCGAGCCGGAGGAGGCGGATGATAGTTGACTGGTGGTGTTCGACATGGGGGTAGGCGGAAGCTAGATCGAGCGGCGGCAGCGGTCAGATCGATCGGAGAGGTAGATCACGATCAAGAGCTGGCTGCGGCGGCAGGCTCTGATACCATGACAAGCGGTATGAGTATTAGGGTTTTAGGGTAGGAACCGTACCCTCCACAATGGGCAGGGTCTTGTATTATATAGGGGGTACATGTACAAATACAATACAGGGGATTAGAGGTATATATGGTTGGTTTATACATCACCATACCATATGTCTATGTTAGGTACAATACACTGTTTATCACCGTGATCGCTGCAATATTCATTATTTTCGACGTGAAATCCATGGTACAAGTTTATGTGTTCTGAGATTGTTCTTGGAAGTTTACGAAACCTAACTTTAACCCTCAAATATTGGGGTACCATCTTAAGGGGCTTTGACATATTACTCCTCAGCTTAATTTGGTTACGCGTTGTTCTACGGCAAGCAAGATAAACAGAAAAATTCAACTAGTGGTACTCTGAATCCAACAGTGTACTCTAGCTCAGATAAATTATTCGGAATGCCGTGTGCTAGATTAAACAAGAGTATGTACGGTAGAAGTCCAGATTGGGTGGATACAAAACAAGACAACGGGTTCAACTAACATTTTCTTTCCACCAAAGCAGGCTCATTTTCAGCAAATCGACATAATTAATTGTATATATCATCAGGATTTGATTCCTCAAATAATAGCAGGCATGCAAGGCGCGCAGGAGTGTCAATTGCAAGTAAATGGGGAGGATGAGGAGAGCACGGACTGACCCCGTTGGAGGCCTTGGCCTTGTCCTTGTTGGAGACGACCTCCCCTCGTCGTCGAGCACGGGCACGCCGGACTGGGTGACGAAGAGCGCGTCGTTCTCGGCCAGCCAGCCTCTCTGCCTCTGGTCCTCCATGGCAACCTCCACCCGGCGCGACGTCACCGCCCCCGAGCTACACCGTCGGGCTCACCCAATTCAACCGTCACTTTCGCAACCAACCCAATCCAATCCGATTCAATTTCGAGAACCCAAGAGCGCATCTAGGCCGGCCGGATCGAGAGGAATAGAGGAAGCAACGAACCATGTCGGTCGGTGAAGACTCGAGGTACTTGCGGAGGTCCTCGTAGCTGACGGACCACTCCCCCGATCGACAGCATGCCCTCTGGGTTCTCCTCGATCGTCCGTCGCATCGCATGTCCCCAAGCGGCGGCGCCACCACGGCCTCGCCCCGGCGCTGACGGCGTCCCCCCACGCTCAGCAAGGAACCGGCAGGCGCGCGCCTCGGCGACGATGGCGAAGGGAGTTCGCCATGGAGGGCGGCGGAAGGCGAGGACGCCATGTACTGGACTGGAGTAGTGGAGTGGAGAGTGGTATGCAGCCGGATGGACACGTCACGATTCAAGTGGATCCTTTCCTTGCACATGCCCGGCCTGGATCTTGTTTTTTTTTTTTGGAAAACACTTATTATAGGCCGACCTATACGCGTAGGTCCCTCCGCGCGCATTCCTTTCCCGCGTGTCGCGTGCGCATGTTTCACTTGGTAGCTCCCGCCGCGCACTCGTGTTTCCTTCCCTGCGCATGTCGCACGTGTATGTCTTCACCTGGTGGCCCCCACAGTTGGTTTCGTATGTGCACTAGCATGCAAACAACCAGCTAGAATGGAGCGCTACCTTGTTCAAAAAAAGAATGGAGCGCTACCGTGTTCAAGAAAAATGAAGCGTTTGTTGCTGCTTTGTTGCTTGTGTGCCGGGTAGCTAATAAAATGTGTTCCGTGCACACATGTATGGTTAGTCGTGGAATATTTTGTTGTGTCCCGCCGTTTGCTGTGATGTTCGTTGTTTCGTAACGTTGTCGTGTTCACGTCCAAACCACGTCGGCGGTCGGCATCTTTCCTACCTAATAGATGGAAACCTCCGAGCATACACCTGTAACATTGTCTGATCCCTCCGATAGGTGTGACTAAGACATCACCGGAGCAGTGAAAACGGGTTCAGGTGTCGCTGGATCTAGCGTCGTCGGGCCTACGTCGAATCGGCGAGATTGCGCCGCCATGGATGATGGTAAAACTAAATTTCATTCGCGGGTTCTTTATTGTTGCTTACGTCTATAAAATTTGTACCAAAGGCGCACAAGTTTTGTTGCAAATGAATTTGTAGAAAAAATTGTTGCTCGACCACTTAATAATTGACACAAATACATGCTCTTTTGTTGTAATAGTTTGTGATTTTTGTTGTAATTGATAGTGTTTTTTGTTGTCAACCAATTTCAAGCAAAAAAATTGTTGCCTAACCACGTTTTTATAACATTACTATTTTATATGATGTTTATCAAAAATGTTGCAAACATATGGATTTTTTGTTGTAAGCGTTTATGATATTTATTGAAATAGTTGGTGATTTTTTGTTGCAAACGAATCTGCAGAAAATAGTGTTTCTTTCACCAATTTCAAAATGTTGCAACAATTTATTTTTTGTTGTAATTATTTTTCATTTTTGTTCAAATAGTGGGTGATTTTTGTTGCAAATAAATTTGCAGCAAAAAATTGTTCTTTAAACATATTTTAAATGATTGAAAAAATAGGTTTTTGTTGTGACAGTTTTGAATTTTGTTGTAAAGTAATTTGCGGTAAAAATGTTTCTTAACCAAAAATATTGTAATTTTTTCGAAAGTGTTGCGATGATTTGTTGCAATACTATATTATTTTTGTACACGAGTCGAGGAATTTTGTTGTACTGGTCGGGATTTTGTTGCGATACTGGAAAAATCCGCATGGTGGCAATTTCACTGTAAATATCGGGAAGTTCAGGGGCAACGCGATATACCCCTTCGTATCAAGTGGAGCTGTTTGTGTAGTGCGGGTTCTATTTTTAAAAAGTTCAGGGACTAAAATACAAAACGAGCTGCGCTGGTTTGTAGGCGTATGATGGTAATCCAACGGTGCAAATGGGGACCTAGATTTGGGAGGTCTAGGGCGACCTACGCCTAGCGCTGCCCTTTTTTTTTTACTGTTTTTGCGCCCGTATGCTTCTTTTTATTTTGCGCCTAGCCGTGGTTTATCTAGTAAGCGGTAAAAAAAACATCGAAACCCAGTGTTTGGTTGCAAAGTTTAGGGTTTGTTTTGTATTAAAAACATTTAGGATGAAAAATGAACTTCCAAAATAATTCAACGATGAAAAATGGAATTAATTCTGGAATAAATACACCATGTCCGTGTACCAACACGATATGAAGAACAGTAATAATTGCAAAACCCGAGGTTCAAGGTCCAGTAGAAGGTTTAAACTGTATTACCTCACACTTTCAAGACAAGTTCATTCTTGCTCATGGCCTTTTAAATTATTTTATCAAATTATTGCAATTTATCTATACAATGCTATTATCTGCATTGAAACAAATATTTAGTTTCATATAACTTTGAATTGACTATGTGGGCAATGTAACCAGGTTTGGTAATAGTGCGATGGATGTTCCATTGTACCGAGTATAGTCAAATAGGAATATGTATAGAGAGTGGACTATCTGAACTCAGGGGCATCTGCCCCTGTTTTTAAAAAAATGCATTTTAAACACGTTTTAAAATTGTGTAAAAATCCGAAATAAAATTTTATGTGTACATCTCACCGAAATATATGTGCGGCATAAAGTTTTGTGGAAAAAAATACTTTTGTTTTGGCGGCGCAAAAAAGACAAATTTTTGTGCTGGAAAAAAAATTGTTTGAGACATTCTTTTGTCTTTTTCACATTGACCAAAATAATGATCATTTATTGACGAAACTTTTTGCGCCGCCATATTATGTGGATGTGTATGCCCGGAATTTTTTTCAAATTATTTTGGCATGTGGAAATATGTTTTTTGAAACAGGGGCAGATGCCCCTGAGTTCAGATGTGTATTTCCCAATATGTATAGGACTAATAACAAATATACGCAATCATTCTTGTATCGTAATGGTAGCGTTAACCATAAGGTAAAGTGTGGGTTGCGAAAGTTAGAGGTATATTCTTCCTTCAACATATCCTTAGACGTGACAAAAAGTAGGACGAGGGGAGGCAACAAATATCCCTATCGCTGGAGCATCCCAAACCTGATGGGTTATCGTTGCTCTACATATCGAAAGAGATAATTATGGACGACACCATATTCTTCTAGTAGTTACGATTTGGGAGGCTGTTAGGAAGAACTTATAGCATGGCTTGGCGACCTTAGACTAAGCTATACCATACCATGGAAGCGTGAAAAGCACAACGACGACGCTAAGAGCACTTATGGATAAAGTAGAACACCTCTGCAGATAGTATAAAAGTTTGGAAGGTCACTCCTTGTTTCAGGAGGAAACTACGACCACAGCGGCAAAGAAACCCCGTTGAAAGTTTATCTAGTGCCCTCCTAAGTGGGGTTTGAATGATTGATGTTTGATGATGATGCAATTAAGAGAATAATATTTTTTTACTTAGTAAACGTAGGATAACAGTCCCATGAGTTGATATTCATTTTTTTTTGAGGTAAACGCCTCAAAGAGGGGCAGTGCAATTCATTTAAGAAGAGAGAATTGGCCCCGTTTATAAGGAAAACTGGGCCAAAAAACCGCACAATGCACGATTATTAGGGGAAAACCGTGCAAAACCCTGACAACAAAGGAAGATCACCTAGCTAAACTAGGCCTAAGACTCCTCCGAAGCCGCAACGACGACACCACCAAACACCACCACCAAACCTTGCACCAAGCCCTCCCTGCCGAGCACCCAGCCAAGAGGCGAGGGTGCAAAGCACCGAGCTTGATGGCCGCGTCACCGGCGAAGAGGAACCCGAGACACACCATTGACACAGGACCGCTCTGACGAGGCCGCACCGTATACGCCTAGGAGAGAAGGCAGGCCAAGAGAGGCCAAGCCCCGGCAAGTGGGGGACGCCGGACCGAAACTGAGCGAAGGTTGCCTCAGCGAAACCACGACGCAAGTCCATTGCGCCCTCCGAAGCTCCACGCCCAGGACGGAGATCGGCATGTACCCATTGCCACATGGAACCGGGGATACTGTGTGCCAAAACATCACCTTCAAGAAGGAATGCAACGCCTCGCGCCGCTGCTGTCCGGACCGGCGGACCGGTCCTAGGGTTTCCCCCGGCAACACAGTTGGGATTGGAGTATGGAAGCATCCCCGACGCCCTCCATGGAGGAATGGCCACGCCCACAGGCGCCACCGCGTCGGTGCTAGACTCGCCGGCAAGGATTTCTCCTGGAACCCACCTCCACACCACAAAAAACCCGGAGCCAGGAAGATGTGACGGAACACCAGTCGCCGGGAGCATTCTCCGCGAAAGGAAGGAGTGCACAGGAGGCTGACGATGACGCAGGAGGGGCGTGGAAACAGGCGCCATGCACCACCGCGCTCGATAGCAGCGGTCCGCCGGAGCCCAGACCAGACCCAGATCGGGCCCGCCCTGGCCCAGATCTAGCACATATGGGTGCCGCCGCCCCCACGCGGCCTGTATCAACACCCCTGCCCCGCCGCCACTCCACGGCCCCGTCGCCCACCGTCACCACCAGAGCCAGCCCGCAGAACTCGCCATCGCCGCATGTAGACGCGCCGCCGCGCACGCAAGCCCGCGTCGGAAGGCGCTTGCGTCCACCGCAGGTCTCCTGCGCCCCTTTTGGAGGTTGGGGCCGCCGCTACCGCGAAGAGGCCGGCGGCGGGGAGGGAGGCCGGAGAGGAGGTGCTAGGCCGGCGGGGCGCACTAGTAGGAAAAAGTCTACCACTGGCGAACCAAATTCTGCTACCGCTAGCGAACTGGTGGTTCGCCAATGGTACTATCGCCAGCGGTAAGTGCGATACCACTGGCGAACCAGTTACAAGTTCGCTAGCGCTAAGTGCGATACCACTGGCGAACCAACCAGAACCTGTTCGCCAGTAATATATATTTCTGCTTTTAAAAGTATTACAGTAATTTATGTACAGCAAAATTCATATTCCAGCAGTATATATGGAGAAATATTTGATAAACCAGTATAAATACACAATTTCCAAAACAGTATAAGTAGACAAAGTTGATCACAATCATAGTTCATCATATTATTACATATCACTAGCTAATACATGAAACTCTTAAACTAACTTCGATCGGTTCCTGAGCCGCGGGGTGCTGAGCCGCCGGCGCTGCGCATCCAAAGAGAAGGAACCCTCACATGGTCATAGCTCACGTGAGGAGGAACCCTATGAAGAAACGACCACCTATTGTCATACCGCCTATCCAATAGATACACGTAGCGACGGACGTGCTCATCCTCCTCCCTGATACGGCGACGTACCTCCTCCTCAGGGGCCGGCTCCCTCTGCACCGAGCGTGGCCCACGCGACTGCCACCACAGAAGATCCGGGTCGACGACGTCACCCAAATTCCTCACCAAGCTGCGCGTCCCGGAAGGTAGCACCTCCCAGTGCCAGCCCGGTGGAGCCCAGTCCCGCACATCGCCCCTCTGGTCCAACATGGACATCGTCGCCGAGAACACCTAAGTCAAAAACGCCTAAGTCAATTTTTTTTACAAAAGTAATATTAAAATTTACAAAATGCGAGAAGTTAACAATGGAAAGCCTCATATATCATTGCTGTACAAAACAAGGAAAAAGAGTGTCTATAAGACCATGTATTAATACAAACACACCAATTGTATATACTACAAGTCATTGTAGACACTCTCCTTGTCTTTACCGTGGCATAGTTTAAATCATCGGTTTTGTCAATTCATAAAGAAGAAACAAAATGATTCGAGTTTATGCCTCATACATAGATTGGACACACATTGATCAGGAACGGGGCAAGCGGACCAAGTAAGAGTATGCACAAGATGTTTATTTGTGCATATCACAAGGTCCGCTAGCACCTCCCTGAATCACATAGTGTGCCACAACATTTTAATCATCGGCATTCGGAAAGAGAGAGAAAAAACAAAATGATTTCGGATTTGTGCCTCATACATATTTAAATTGGACACACATTTCAGAGACAGAGCAAGTGAACCAAGTAGGATGCACAAAATGTTTATTTGTGCATATCACAAGGTTCACTAGCTCCTCCCTGAATCATACAGTGTCACAACATTTTAATCATCGGCTTAGAAGAAAAGGACAAAACAAAATAAAAATGACTTAAATTTTGCGCCTCATACTTAGGTCGGACACACAATTAGTAGCCCTGAAGGATCGGCGGAGCCAAGCGGTTCACTAGCGTGCAGTGCTGGCACTGGTGAGGGGAGGGGTCCAGCGGCGGTCACTGTGGGTGCGGCGCGTCGTCACGCGGCCGACAGCGCACGGGAGAGGTGGCGGCGACGCGTGGCTCGAGGGAGGGGGGTCCGGGGGGGGTGGAGGAGAAGCAGGGGCAAGGGAAGCAGCGGGGAGAGGCAGACCGGTGACGACCACAAAGTGGCGACGCCGTCGGGTTCGGCCATGGCCGTAGTGGCCACGCCACAGGGCATGCCATGACCGGCATGGTCATGCCATTGGCACCATATGGCACCAAATTGGAAAAGTGACTATGTCACTAGGTGCAAAAAGAGAAGATCTACCAAAGTCTAGATATGTACTGGAGCTAGTTTGCAACTTGGCAGAAGGAAAACTTTCATCGAACACCTTCGGTTGAAAGGAGAAAAAAGGGTTTTGGGAAATTAATATAAAAGATAATTGGCTAGGAAAATTCCCAGAGGTAGATATTAGTTAGGAGCATCTACCTTTGGGTTTTTATAATTTTTGAAAAAGGTTTGGTAGGGTTTCCAAAAATACTAATATTTTGGGCAGAAAGTAAAATAGGGAAAAACTCAAATATTTTCTTAACAATGTATGGAATATTTTTGTATATTTGGATTACACACTGGTTAGGGATCCTCCCTGAATTTTTGTAGAATTTTTGAAGATGGTTTTGGCCTACTTCCTTTGGAAAGTTAGGGTTTTGGGGTTTTTGGCAGAAAATAAATCAGGAAAAAGTCAAATACTTTCTTAACAAGTCACCCAATATTTTTGCATTAATGGGTTCTATCCTAGCTGGGAATCACTCTAGAATTTTTTAAGTCACCCTTGATATAGCTCCTTTGGAAGGTTAGGGCTTTGGGTTTTTGTATTCTAAAGAAAAGACAAATATTTGAGAATCTTGGGGGTTTTGGAAATGTAGGAGAAAATAGAGGTGCCGAGATCAGAAGATCCAAATCCAAATCCAAATTTTGGTTTTGTCAAGGAAAATTTTATGGGGCCAAAATTCGGGATGTGACAGTGAGGGACAGGAGAATGAGTTGATTCACGTGCCTGCCACTAGCGGTGATGAATGCGTGAGATGTGGAGCACTTGATGCGCGACCATGAGGTGATGTGATGAGAGACGAGACTCCTGACGGTGTTCCCTAGCCACCAATATCCAAAGAAGAGGCGATGTAGTGCACATGCGCTAGGGCCCCCCGTCGTATTCAAGGATGGGTCGCCGAGGTTAAGGCCTCTCGATGACATGGGGTGGAGGACATCGTCCATGTCTGGAATGGCGATGGGGGGGCACGGGGTGGTTGCCGTTGGTGGGGAGCACAAGCCGTCTCTTGAGGGGACGTGTGGTGGTTGTCGCTAGTAGGGAGCATGGAAGTTGTGTGTGAAGAAGGCATAGCAACGCGGGGTGCGAAGATTCGTAGTAGACCACATCACAACAAAATACGACCACCAAAATGTAGATAATCAAAGTTCGACCATACTACAGTAGGCACCAAATAAGAGTCACGGTGAACACCAAGTCTGTCCACCAAAACGCCACCAAGTCCGGCCACATCACAACACATTATAAAAAATGCATAAAAATATTCCTCTCCTCCATAATGCGCACGACTTCCTTAGCAAAGTAACGCTTCTGATTCAGGCTTTAGGAGAAGGGGCGAGGAGCGCAAAGTAACGCCCATGTTTGTCGTGTCAGTGGACACGATCTTGCGCTCTTCGGCCCTTGCTTTCCCCTCCTCCATAGTTCTATTAAATTCTTATAGACTTTGGTGTGCAAGAAAAAAAAAGCTTAAGGGGTGGAAGGCGATAGGGAATTTATAAGAATTTGAGAGCTCGCAAAGTAGATAGGAGTTTTTAGCATCTTACTTTGCCTACAGTTAGGAAGACAATGTGGAAGGTGGGGAATAATTTGCCGGCCGACCTCTTCGTATGACCCGTGGACCCCACATGTCGGATGGTTGTCCGGCGCCCCCGAACTGGGCTCTAGCAATGGAGTTGGTCTTAAAAGTGTCAGGCAGTTTTTAGGTCGGCCCAAAACGATGCGGGTGTCGTTTAGATGTTCTTTTTGGGGGTCCAAATGGTTATTAGGCCTTTGGGGATTTGGGTTGCAGGGTGGAGGATTCTTTCTAGGTACTAGTTGAGAATAGAGAAATGGGTTTTGATTGCATTTGGCACGCACGTAATCGTAGGGCTATATGTAAGTGGCATAGTGACGCGTCATTTTGTCAAAGCCAAAGGAATACTCACGAGTTCATCTTAACACCTACTCTAGCTAACATTGGGCTTGTTTTGTTTGGAGTAATAAAATCCCTAAAAGGTCACTGTATTGACCTTATTACATTGTCACCGTACATCGACTGACGGTCACTGAATACGATTTGGTGTTTCATCATCTAGTAGAGCACGTATTTGCTGAGTGACACATTAGGTCGACCCCACATGTCAGGCTTGGCTGCTGTCCAAAGGATAAATTTCCTACAGTATAATAATAAAAAACACAAGTGCTAAATTGAAAATCGACAAGCACGGCTGCCCCGTCGCTGCTTCCAACCGCCGGCGCCTCCTCTACCGTACGTCCGCCGTGGCCGAAGACCGTGTCCCGTCCCGCCTCCGATGGATCTCCCGTCCGACGGATCTCCGCGTCACTCCGCTCCTTCCTCGTCGCGGCTCAGTATGGCGCGGGTGTGGAGCGTTCCTCGAGGCGGCCAGGCTACAGGGTACGTCGCCACGGGGGCCATCGAGCTCCAGGGTACGTCGAATACACGTCTTTTACTCGTCAGTAGTACGTCGAAAAGAGCTACAGGATTTTGCTTCTTTGTTTGTAGGGTCGAGAATTTGCTTGACTCGAATCCACGTCTCGGTCGTCGCCTCGTCGGTGGTAGGGTCGACAATTGAAGTGACATTGTAGCTACCTCACTCAGCTAATAAGCGGCATTGAAGAAGTGGCTCTATCCAAATCATTCCCCTTCCTTGTCTCAGCCTCCGATTCGTTTCGCGGCACCGCATCGGCGGATCTGCTATCTCCGGCGGCCGCGAATGCAGTACGTGCTCTCACCCCTCCTCTGTTGCCAGATCCATTTTCTAGTGTATGCTCTGCTTCGATCTGGAGGTATGTTTCATGGTGCTGCTCCAGTCCAGTCCAGTCCAGTCCAGTCCAGTCCAGTCCTCTGTGTTGCATGCGTCTGCAAGTCCTGCTTGCTTAATCTTGCGGCTCAGCTCTTTTAGATGGTTAACAATAGTTTTCAAATCCACAAAATAGTTTAATTAATCGGGAACCCATACACTTGATTCGATTTCACAGATCGGCGTCATGGAGAGATCGAGGGATTAGCAGCTCATTTCACTGAAAGTCTGCCTCTTCTGGACCCTGGCATGCTTGTTTGAACACCCTTCGAGACTTGCTTCTTCAGCACCAACGGGCAGCTAACCACCAGGTATCCAAAGGCTAAACTCATATGTACACTGCCTACTTTTTCTGAAAATTCAATGAATATACTCAGCCTGCAAGATTCTTAACCGAGTACTTGTCATTTTCTGTCGCAAATAATTAAGCACCAGACCTGAGTACTGGCTTCACATCTAGGACAATATAGAACAGGGAACCAGATCTGACTACAGGCTTCTATTAGATCTGAGTACATCTAACTATTGAGTTCCCCAAATCATGTCCTCCTGACATGGTTAGGATCTGCCAAAGTATGCTCTCTAAGTAATACTCCCTCCGTATCAAAATATAAGATGTTTTAGCATTTGGCTTTCCATTCGTATCTAGACATGTTTTAGTGTAAGATTCATGTGAACCTTGCACTAAAACATGTCTAGATACGGATGGAAAGTGAAATGCTAAAATATCTTATATTTTGATACGGAGGAAGTATCTATTTGTTGACGGCTTCATTCAGCAGCAAAAAGGCTAGCGTTCCCAACTCAACAAAATATGGAACCATTCTGATGGTTTCAGCGTTGACATCATAAACACCTTATTACTGTTTTTTTCCTTTTCAAAAAAATATGAGATCTTTGTTACTCAGGCAAAAGGTTATGGTCGCTAGCTGCCACACGGAATCAAGTAGCAGCACCACGAGTTGGATATTTTTTTTTTTTGAGGGGTCAATGGCGGCCTTAAAGCCGGCCTGAACCAATTTTTTTAATTTCTTTTTGAAGAGCAAACTGTACAAGAACAAACCAGAAGACTGAACAGAAAAAGAAGAACTAACCTAAGAAAGAAAGGAAAAAAGAAAGGTGGCTCCAAGGCGGGGGCACTTAAAAGAAAGAGAAAAAGAGCAGCAGGCTGTGTGCATGCTCTGATGTAGAGGCTGGAGCTATGCTCCCCATTTCGAGAAAAAAACATATTTTATGATGTATTTATTCAAGATTATAGTTGTTAATAGGTACACCATTTTGGTTGAAACTAACATACTGAACTCATTTTGGTTGGGGATTGTCGCCGGCGCACCAGCGGTGGTAGCGGCGGGGTTGGGGATCGTTGCAGACGGACACGTTGCAGACGGACACGGGAGAGTGCCATCGACGAACCCAAAAAGCAGATTGCTCCTCAGTATCGGAACAACCTGGGTCCTCCAGTAGATGAAGTTGTTGGAGTTGAGGCGGACGGTGGTCTGACCCGTCAGGTTGATAGGCGACGACGGAATGACCAAGGCCACAGTGGTGGCGCCGGCCATCGTCGAGCCGAAGAGGCCAGGGAAGGCGGCCAAGTTCACCGAGGAGACAGCCGAGGTAGTGGTCGAGGTAGAGCTCGAGGTCGTCATGATCGGCAGCGAGGTCGGGAGGTAGGCGGAAGCGAGGATCGGCGACGGCGCCGAGATGAGTTTCGGCGGCGGCGGCGATTAGGGTTTGGCCGGTGTCGGCTCTGATACCATGTGAGAAACAATATTGGTAGGGGTATTGCACGGTACCACCAAGGGTCCGGCCTATCTCATTATATATGGGGGTAAAGTTACAATACAGGTACATGTACAAGTTAGATTAGAGTCCTATACAAATACGTCTATCAGTTAATAGGTACACCATTTTGGTTGAAACTAGCATACTGAACTCAATTATCGGGCTAGCTGTTAGGAGAAAATTAAGCCATGTAAACTAGAGAGAAGAGTAGCAGCTAGCTGAATATACAGGACATCGATTGTTTGTACATGAATATATTTTGCATGTCCGTGCTCCACTGAAATGCCAGCCATGTCTTCCTTGTTGCTAACACCTACTTGTCGCCTGTAGGTACGCGTGCTGGCCGTGTTCGTTGAAGCTAAGACTCGGTCACTGGGTTATTTGTTTGGAGGAAATGAAAGCCAGACCAATACGTTGAATCGACCAGCTACATACCTAGTACAACTAAGCCACCATGGATGTGCAAGTGTAAACTCTGAAAGGATCATCGTCCTCCGCCGCAGTTACTCTCCCTCTCAGGTGAGCCTCATATGTTCGCTATCCATTTTCTCTGTACATTCGAACAGAAATACAAATTATTTCCAAGCCGTGCGGTCGTTTATAATTTAGACTAATTACATTTCTTTTATACGAGTTGCTAGATCAAATCTAAGCCATTACGGATATTTCTATCGGAACTTATTTCCTATCAATATTGCTGCTTAGCTTGCGGTCAAACTAATCTTGGTCCCTGCAAAAACTGCATATATGCTCTGTTAGTAATGTGTTGCGAATTCTTTCAGGGATTTTGGCGCAAAGTAGTTTAATTAATCAACCCATACACTTGATTCATTTCACAGATCGGCATCATGGAGAGATTGAGGGAAATAAGTGACCAACAGTGAGGCATTAGCAGCTCATTTCACTGAAAGTCTGCCTCTTCTGGTTCCCGGCATGCTTGTTTAAACACCCTTCAAGTCTTGCTTCTTTACCACCAACTGGTAGCTAACCACCAGGTATCCAAAGGCTAAACTCATGTACACGGCCTACTTTTTCTGAAAATTTAGTTATCAATGAATTGTTCGTCATATACACTGC
This sequence comes from Puccinellia tenuiflora, assembly GCA_012064385.1. Classification (NCBI taxonomy): domain Eukaryota; kingdom Viridiplantae; phylum Streptophyta; class Magnoliopsida; order Poales; family Poaceae; genus Puccinellia; species Puccinellia tenuiflora. The sequence goes on along the minus strand of QRDG01000500.1, from coordinate 4,826,049 downwards.
CTACTTTTTCTGAAAATTCAATGAATATACTCAGCCTGCAAGATCTTAACCGAGTACTTGTCATTTTCTGACGCAAATAATTACGCACCACACCTGAGTACTGGCTTCACATCTAGGACAATATAGGGTTTAGGGAACCAGATCTGACTACAGGCTTCTGTTAGATCTGAGTACATCTAACTATTGAGTTCCCCAAATCATGTCCTTCTGACATGGTTAGGATCTGCCAAAGTATGCTCTCTAAGTAATATCTCTAGCTATTTACCATGCAGGCTTTTTACTTGTTGACGGCTTCATTCCTGCATTCCCAACTCCACAAAACATGGAACCATTTTGATGGTTTCAGATTCAGAAGCCCACCTCACCACGGCTCCAAGATCATATACATGCCAGTACAGCACATGTATGTCGGGTTTTATTCCTAGTAATATATATTCTTGCTATCTTAGCTTGCCCCCAAATTAACTGTCTCCTTTCGATGCAGAAGCTGTATTGCGAATTCTGGCAGCACCAAGTGAACGAGATTGAGGAATTATTCAGGGAAGCTTACGGATTACTTTCAGAGGTCATGCTCATTCAACTTTTCAGTATGTAGTAGGGAAGTTTTGGCAAGTGCAGATGGCTACTAGCACATTGTATTAATAGTTTTACTAATGCAGCTCTTTGATTAATTTTGCAGATGGTCATCCTGGAGAAACTGAGGAAAATATGCAACTAGGCCGCCAACCAGTAGTGAGGCATTAGCAACTCTTTAGAAAGCAATGTCTGAAACCGTGCTTCTTCTAGTCATTAAAAAGATTGGAGTTGCTTTGGCCAATGGAGCAGTACACGAGACCAGTGCTCTGTTTTCCAAGTTTGCTACACAACTGTTAGAGCTGCAAGGCAGCATGGATCGTGTTGTCAGGGAGCTTCGCGTGATCCATGAGGTTCTGTGCCAAATGGACATTCGAAACCGCAACAGTCCTGTGTATGAGGCCTGGTTGGATGGGGTGCGGAAGGTAGCACATGTGATGGAGGATATGGTGGATGAGTACTTGTATCTGGTTGGTCGGGAACACGATATAGGGTGCTGCTTTTACCTCAAGAAGAAAGGGTTGAGAAAACCAAGATCTCTGCTTTCTTTGAACCAGATAGCTTCCAAGGTGAAGGAAATAGAGAAAGATCTGACACACCTATCAGAGACAAAAAACCGTTGGCTTCCCATGATAAGCAACGGAGATACTAGCAACTCGAATTACATTGTCAAGAGGTCTCAAGATCTAGCAGACATTTCACGTTGCCTTGACGAAGAAGATCTTGTTGGGGTTGACAAAAACAGAGAAAAACTTGAACAGTGGTTGGGAGGTGAAGATAGGGAATGCTCCGTGATAGCCCTGCATGGAATGGGTGGGCTTGGCAAAACCGTTTTAGCTGCAAATGTCTATAAGAAGGAGAGAGAGAAATTTCAGTGCCACGCATGGGTCTCCATCTCTCAAATATATTCTAGAGAAGATGTCTTGAGGAATATAATTAAGGAACTCTTCAAAGATAAAGTTGGCGTTCCATCGAACATCGCCACGATGGGCATGACATGTCTTCAAGATACACTTAAGAAATTTCTGGAGCAACAAAAGTATTTGATCGTACTGGATGATGTTTGGACTCCAGAAGCCTTTGATGACTTGTCTAGGGCACTTCATAGTAATGACAAGGGCAGTAAAGTGTTAATCACAACACGGGAAGGTGATGTTGCATGTCCGTGCTCCACTGAAATGCCAGCCATGTCTTCCTTGTTGCTAACACCTACTTGTCGCCTGTAGGTACGCGTGCTGGCCGTGTTCGTTGAAGCTAAGACTCGGTCACTGGGTTATTTGTTTGGAGGAAATGAAAGCCAGACCAATACGTTGAATCGACCAGCTACATACCTAGTACAACTAAGCCACCATGTATGTGCAAGTGTAAACTCTGAAAGGATCATCGTCCTCCGCCGCGGTTACTCTCCCGCTCAGGTGAGCCTCATATAGTTCACCCCTCCTCTGTTGCCAGATCCATTTTCTAGTGTATGCTCTGCTTTGATCTGGAGATATGTTTCATGGTGCTGCTCCAGTCCAGTCCATTCCAGTCCTGCTTGCTTAATCATGCGGCCCAGCTCTTTTAGATGGTTAACAATAGTTTTCAAATCCACAAAATAGTTTAATTAATCGGGAACCCATACACTTGATTCAATTTCACAGATCGGCATCATGGAGAAATCGAGGAAAATGTGCAACCAACAGTGAGGCATTATTAGCAGCTCATTTCACTGAAAGTGTGCTTCTTCTAGTCCCTGGCATGCTTGTTTAAGCACCCTTCAAGTCTTGCTTCTTTGGCACCAACTGGCAGCTAACCACCAGGTATCCAAAGGCTAAACTCATGTACACTGGCTACTTTTTCTGAAATTTAGTTATCAATGAATATACTCAGCCTGCAAGATCTTAACCGAGTACTTGTCATTTTTCTGTCGCAAATAAGCACCAAACCTGAGTACTGCCTTCACATCTAGGAAAATATAGAACATGGAACCAGATCTGACTACAGGCTTCTCTATTAGATCTGAGTACTTCTAACTATTGAGTTCCCCAAATCATGTCCTCCTGACATGGTTAGGATCTGCCTAAGTACGATCTCTAAGTAATATCTCTAGCTATTTACCACGCAGGTTCTCTATTTGTTGATGGCTTCAATCAGCAGCAAAAAGGCCAGCGTTCCCAACTCAACAAAACATGGAACCATTCTGATGGTTTCAGATTCAGAAGCCCACCTCAGCACGGCTCCAATATCGTATACAGTCCATTACAGCACATGTATATCAGGTTTTATTCCTAGTAATATATATTCTTGCTATCTCAGCTTGCCCCCAATTAACTGTCTCCTTTCGATGCAGAAGTTGTATTGCGAATTCTGGCAGCACCAAGTGAACGAGATTGAGGAATTATTCAGGGAAGATTGAGATTACTTTCAGAGGTCATGCTTATTCAACTTTTCAGTTTGTAGTAGGGAAGTTTTTGGCGGTGCAGATGGCTAATACCACATTGTATGAATAGTTTTACTAATGCGTCGCTTTGATTCATTTCGCAGATGGTCATCCTGCAGATACTGAGGAAAATGTGCAACTAGGCCACCAACCAGCAGTCAGGCATTAGCATCTCTTGAGAAACCAATGGCTGAAACCGTGCTTCTTCTAGTCATTAAAAAGATTGGAGTTGCTTTGGCCAATGGAGCAGCACAAGAGACCAGTGCTCTGTTTTCCAAGTTTGCGACACAACTGGTAGAGCTGCAAGGCAGCATGGGTCGTGTTGTCAGGGAGCTTCGCGTGATCCATGAGGTTCTGTGCCAAATGGACATTCGAAACCGCAACAGTCCTGTGTATGAGGCCTGGTTGGATGGGGTGCGGAAGGTAGCACATGTGATGGAGGATATGGTGGATGAGTACTTGTATCTAGTTGGTCGGGAACATGATATAGGGTGCTGCTTTTACCTCAAGAAAGGCTTCAAAAAACCAAGATCTCTGCTTTGTTTGAACCAGATAGCTTCCAAGGTGAAGGAAATAGAGAAAGATCTGACACACCTATCAGAGACAAAAAACCGTTGGGTTCCCATAATAAGCAATGGAGATACTAGCAGCTCGAATTACATTGTCAAGAGGTCTCAAGATCTAGCAGACATTTCACGTTCCCTTGATGAAGAAGATCTTGTTGGGGTGGACGAAAATAGAGAAAAACTTGAGCAGTGGTTGGGAGGTGAAGATAGGGAATGCTCTGTGATAGCCCTGCATGGAATGGGAGGGCTTGGCAAAACAGTTTTAGCTGCAAATGTCTACAAGAAGGAGAGAGAGAAATTTCAGTGCCACGCATGGGTTTCCATCTCTCAATTATATTCTAGAGAAGATGTCCTGAGGAATATAATTAAGGAACTCTTCAAAGATAAAATTGGCGTTGCATCGAACATCGCCACGATGGACATGCCATGTCTTGAAGATACACTTAAGAGATTTCTGGAGCAACAAAAGTATTTAATCGTACTGGATGATGTTTGGACTCCAGAAGCCTTTGTTGACTTGACTAGGGTACTTCTTTGTAATGACAAGGGCAGTAGAGTGTTAATCACAACACGTGAAGGTCATGTTGCTGCACTTGCTTCTCAAGGACGTATCTTGACATTGGAATCTTTACCAAAAGACAAGGCATGGGATCTCTTTTGTAAGAAATCATTTTCAAGAGAGACAAGCCATGAATGTCCCGCGGATCTTGATCCTTTGTCCAAGGAAATAGTTGGAAAGTGCAAAGGCTTGCCTCTTGCAATCGTCTCAGTTGGTAGCCTCTTGCGTGTACGTGAGAAAAGCGTGGAAGAATGGAGAAGAATAAATGACCAATTGAGTTGGGAGATAACTAATAATTCGAGCTTCGACCACATAAGGAATGTTCTGCATCTGAGTTTCATCTACCTACCAACATACTTGAAAAGTTGTTTCCTGTACTGCAGCCTGTTTCCAGAGGACTACCTTTTCCACAGAAAAAATCTTGTACGGTTATGGATAGCAGAGGGGTTCATCGTGGAGAAGGGTGCAAGCACATTAGAAGAAGTGGCAGAAGGCTATCTGAAGGAGTTGGTCAATAGAAACATGCTACAGCTTGTTGAGAAGAACTCATTTGGCAGGATAAGGAGATTCAGAATGCACGATATCATACATGAACTGGCGGTTGATTTGTGCCAAAAGGATCGTTTTGGTGGAAAATATGAGGAGGATAAACATGGGGGATCTCCTCACAGGGATGAACGTCGACTGGTAGTGCACAAACTGAATAAGGATATTCAAGAGTCATTTTCTAGTGTACATGGACTTCGAACTTTCATTACACTGGACAAAAACATGACTTCACTCACTCTGCTACCTCTGCTATCCGAGAAGTCAAGATATATGACAGTGCTCGAATTAAGTGGTCTACCTATTGAGAAGATTCCAGATGCTATTGGAGATCTTTTTAATCTCCGTCATTTGGGTTTGCGTAATACAAAAGTGAAGCTTCTCCCCAAATCCATCGAGAAGCTTACAAATCTGTTGACCCTAGACCTTTATAATTCTGGCATAGAAAAGGTGCCTGCAGGGATTGTGAAGCTGAAGAATCTTAGGCACTTATTTGCTGAGAAATTGAATGATCCATCATTTAGAGTTCTCCATTCAGTCAGCGGTGTATGCATCCCCAAGGGTCTCGGTAACCTAACAAATCTGCAGACTCTACAAGCGTTGGAAGCACATGATGAGTCTGTCAGACAACTAGGGGAGCTGAGGCAACTAAGAAGCTTGAGGGTAGTGAATGTGAAGGGAATCTACTGTGAACACCTCTGCGAGTCTCTAGTGCAGATGCCATTTTTGTCCTTCCTAGATGTGGGCGCAAGTGATGAGAACGAGGTTCTCGTGTTGAGCGCCCTCCCACCTAACCTGCAAAATCTAAGTTTGAGAGGAAGATTAGCGGAAGGGACATTGTTGGGAGAGTCTCCTCCTCTGCTCCAAGCCGTGGAGCAGAACTTGTATGAACTGGGTCTATTTTGGTCCCAGCTGAGAGAAGACCCACTGCCATCCCTCTCTCGGTTGACAAATTTGACGGTTCTAGACTTCACCAGAGCATACAACGGAGAGAAGCTGGTGTTTCTCACGGGGTGGTTTCCCAAGCTGAAGGAGCTCTATTTGTGGGACCTGCCTAATCTGAAGCAGCTGGAGATAAAGGAAGGTGCTATGGCTTCTCTGGAAAGATTAGCACTATTCAACCTCAGCAGCATGGCGGAGGTCCCACTAGGCATTGAGTTCCTCTTGCCCCTCCGGTACCTAGCCTTCGTGCAAATCACCAGTGAGTTCCTGACGTTGTTGCGCCAATGTCCTAGAATTGTTGGTTCAGGATGGCGGCATACTCTCCGAGATTGATTGACAGCTGGTGATCCCTGGATTTGTACGTAAGTCACTCTGAATTACCAAGCCCTGCTACTATTTGCGTCACTCCCAAGATGTTATTAGTGCATTGACATCTTGCTTGCTATGCATGCTCTGTAGGTCACCGCGAGGAGGAGGAGAAGACAGTCACCGTACACAGAGATATCCATGCAGTATTCATTCATCACCGTAAGGCAAGGCTGGTGCACCGTCTCTGCTCCTGCTGCTCCTGTTGTCCAGGACTTGACTGCGACATTGGTTTGGTTTGCTTGTGAAGCTAGTGTGATGTTTAGATAACATGACACCCGCTTGTGTTGTAGTAAGACGATATGACGCATTTCTTCTTCAACTCCTCATTGTTTGCGTTCTAGTATTTGTGTGAGCTATGTTTGGTGTATCTCCATCCTATTCCAGTTCAATAAATCGAACCATTTGTGTATAATAATTTTTTCCTGATATTGGCTTTCAAGCAACTAGTCCATCTGTGCATGCATACATATATCACTTCTCCCCAGGCTTCAGCCTGGCTATACACAGCAATTGATGTACTCCCTCCGTTCCGGTGCGGTGAACAAGGCATAAATATATTTGTTTCAAATTTTCGTCGTCAGAAATTATAAAGCGCAGGAACCGATCCGATCCGATCCGACGGCTAGGGCGCCCCCACAGTTTTCCGTTGGATTCCCCCGAATCAATCTCTTAACCCAACCCGTAACCCCCCCTCTCTCTTCCTCGAATCCTTCCCGATCGCCGGCGTCCTCGGCTCCCCTCTTCCTCCGCCGCCGCCCTCGTGCCACCCGGGCTCGCTCGCTCGCTCGCCCCACCCGCGCGCGTGCGTCTCCAGTCCAGTACGCCAACAGGCTTCTCAACGGCAGGACCGGCGGCACCACCCCCCACACCCACCGCCACCGCCGATCTCGGGTGAGTCTTCCATGATTCCATCCATCCCCGGCGCTGCGCTTATCCCCCCGAATTCGGAATCCCTCCCCCGATCGATTCGGCCCGTGCTCCTGCTGGTACTCATAGATAGATACGGATTATTGGGATTATTGGAGTTTGGTTCCGAGGGGAATCGGCAGCGGTGTGTCCTGCCTGCCGTGGAGCTCCATCCAGGACCGAGCCTCGCACCATCCGTGCCCCTGGCTGGCTGGCTCTCTGTATCGCCAAACCATCGGATAACAACTACTATTAGTTTTTTTTTTTCAGTTAGGTTTTTAGTGTGTGATGAACACACTTTGCTCTCTCTCCATCTCTCTCCAAGAGCCAGTTGGCATTACCACCACCGGGCTTTATTTATTTCCCCCCTCTGGTGCCCTAGAACTGAATGAACTCTTCAATTGTCAGCTGATAATGGAAACAAGTAAATGATGAGGGAAAGTTATTAGGTTAACTTCAGATTTGATCCCTTGGGAGCTAGGAAGGTTCTCTTATTAAAGCGCCACGTGATCCACGCCAGTGTCGACCTAGCTATCTGATCGTTGCAATCTTGCCTTGGTTGGTGTTTGCCCCACTTTGATTATACGACTCTGATTGTTTTCGAATGTGAACGAGCTGCCATTTTTGGGTGGTGGTAGCTGCCATAGGGGATGTGGATGGGATGAGTCGATCAGATATAATATGATATTTTCGGTGTAGTTCAAATAAAAAGACGGGATTTTCCTGCCCATCTCCGTTTTGTTGTTCAATCATTTTGATATAATCTCCTTCTGCGTATTTCTGTGAGGCTGTGAACATATCTCATTTTAGCACCTTGGTGCGTGCTCCCTATTTTGATGATTGTCCGACTTGATTGTTTTTCGAATGTGAGCAAGCTGCTATTTTTTGGTGATGCCAGCTGCCATAGGGGATGTGGATGGGAAGAGTCGATGGGATATGATATGTTCAGTTTAGTTCAAATAAAAGACGGGATCTTCCCGCCCATCTCCATTTTAGTATTCAATCATTTTGATATAATCTGCTTCTGTGTATTGTTTTTGTTTGTGGCTGTTTGCCCCACTTTGATTATATGAATTTATTGTTTTTGAATGTGAACGAGCTGCCATTTTTGGGTGGTAGTAGCCATCATAAGGGATGTGGACGGGATGATTCATGAGAGATTATGATAAGCTCGGTTTAGTTCAAATAAAAAGACAGGGTTTCCCCGCACATCTCCGTTTTATTGTTCAATCATTTTTATATAATCTGCTTCTGTGTATTGTTTGTGGCTGTGAACGGATGCCATTTTAGTACCATGGTGTGTGTCCCCTTTTTGATGATTGTCCGACTAGATTGTTTTCGAATGTGAACGAACTGCCATTTTTGGGTGTAGCTGCCACAAGGAATACGGGTGGGATGAGTCGATGGGGGTATGATATGATATGTTCAGTTTAGTTCCAAAAAAGACATTTTCGCGCCTATCTCCATTTTATTATTCAGTCATTAATGATATAATCTGCTTCTGTGTATTGCCCTAATTGTTTGTGGATGTGAACACACGTCATTTTTGGTAGCACCTGGTGTAGATAATTAAATAAAAACACGATTTCACACCTATAGCGCCACGTGGTCTGTGATTTATAGTGGAGGTAATTCATTGTGCATACATCGTTGATGTTTTGAGAAAAGTAATTTCATGTTTTGCTTGGTTTGGGAATATCATGAAAAGACATTCTTCAGTTGAAGAGATCATCGAAACACTGAAACTTCTAATTTGTAGTAGTACTGCATTTGTCCTTCTTTGCTGCTCTTGCAATCATTAGGAAATAAAGGATAGCTCAGCTTCTGGTAAACAAAGTGAGGTTGAAACACGTACTGTTCAGTGTTAATAAAATCACAATAGATTGCATACTTTACTGCTGTCTGCATTAGATATGGTTGTTCATTATCATTAGATCTAATATTTATTACATTGGTTATTTTAATGAGACATAATACCAGTACTTATATCTGGCTGATTTTGCTTTTACTTGATGAGAGTCAATTTTCTCTATTTTTCATATGTGAAAGAGATTCATCTATTTTGTTGCTTGAATCAAAGTAAAACTGCTTTTATGTAGGGAACTAGATTCTATCTGGAAATGTTTGTGTCCTTTTGGCTTTTGATTACTTTCTAAACAATGTGATTGCATTATCCTACGCATTTCAAAGTCAAACTTTGTAATGTCTGACCAATAACTAGTCTGACTCTAAGGGTGTTCTAGACTACCATACGATCTGTATTTGCAAGCACGTCTGTGATCTCATGATTTGAGCTGCTACTAATGTATTTATAAAATACGGGTCAAAGTTTGATTTTAATTTGTATCACCTGATTGAAACTGCATGTGCAGTGACTAATTAGCTGTTGTTTCAAAGGCTAGTCCAGTAAGTGAATTTCACTAAGCATTAAAACATGAGTTTCTGGAGGATTTTTAGTTTGTAGCTATGTCATGATTCAAGAAGAGTTCTTGCCTAATGCCGGTTAGAGTTTTCATATGGTTAATTGGTTATAAATAGGTAATTATATTCTTAATAGTTATTATACAGGCTCCTGAAACGCCTATTCACTGTTTGTTTCATTGCCCTACCATTTTGACTGTAGCATGTGAAGCATTTTTTGTTTGGAAATCTAATGCACCATGTCTGGAAATTATTTCTTCCACTAATCATTGTTAGCCCTAGTGCCTTAAGGCCACATCAAATATCCTGGAAATTATCAAGTATGCACATCTACATGAGAACTGAGAAGCAAAATTGCATTTACAAGTTTGTTCCACTTTAAAGTCAATTTTTCATGTTCACTGACTTTTCTACAGCAACCAGGGTTGCTTGAAAACAGTTTCCTCAAATCGTTCTGAACCCGACTACTGTTCTGCTACTCATTATTTGTACTAACCAGCCTCCTAGATTGGTCATGAGACTTGTGCTCATGCTTGCTTGTGCTGCTACTATAATCTGGAATTTGGACGGATTTGAAGGGATCTTATTTGAGCAAAACGATACATGATTGCATGTTCGCATAGTTTTTTTTCAGTTCACAAAAAATAGTAGTGGTAGATTAAGCTTTTCTTTCTTACCAGTATTATTTGTTTATTGCTACAATATTATTGGCTGTTAATGTAGTCGCCATTTTAAACCATGGGATTATTTAGTCAGGGTTTGATTCAGAAGGTAGTTTCAGAAGATCTGATCGTTTGTTTTATTAGTTTGCTACCTTGGTCAATCATTTATAGAAGCTATTGGTAGAAAAACATTTAGTTCTTTTCTTAAACAGCAGAATTTTCCCATAGCTCCGCTGGAGTGCCGGTTCTTCCTTTGTCTTGCCTTCGAGCATCTCTGCTTGGACCCCAGATAGCTTAGACCGCCACATCCTCCCTAGCAACTTTACCTGCTCACTTAGCTCACAAGTCAGCGGATAATCTATTCATGTGCTGCCCATGGACCCTGACTCCATGGTAGTGCTACATGTATGGTCAGTGTGGAAAGAAATAAATAGTAGGGTTTTCTAGATGACACAGCCATGATTTTCTTGCGTTAACAGATGATATCAAATTAGACGTGGAACGGTGGAGACAAGGTTACCACCGCAGGTTGCCTGAGTTGAATTGAGCCACTGTAAGGAGTAGGGTCTAGCAGCTGTGTTGTGTCTTGCTCATTTTTGGCATTTGTACATGTTGTTTGCGTGCGGATGTGGGTACAGGGCTGCCACTGCAGCTCACTTCAGTCGAGTCACTGTGAGTAGGGTGTAGCAGATGTATTGTCTGTTCGTCCATTTCGCTTGTACGTGTTGTATTCGTGCTGACACAGTGGTCAGTTGCTGCAAAGATGTGCAAATGCTTTTTTCAAGTTCTTTTGTGTGATCATGATTTGTAGTTACCAACAATGCACTGTAAAAAAGTTAACCGTCGAAGTACGATTTTAATTTGTAACATCTTTATTGAATAGACTGTATAATATGAAAGATAACTGATCACTATATGTTCAGTAACTGACGAGCCTTCATTTCCATGGTTAGTCCAGTGGGGATGTTCATGCATTGCCCTTTTCAGTTACCATGTTTTCCGTTGCCATTTTAGACATGTTATTCATGTTTAAATGGAATGCTAAGTGAATTTACACTAACCATTAAAACATGAATGTCTGGAAGATAATTTAGGTCGAAGCGTGCCATGATTTAACAAGAGTTCTTATGTATAGAGTTTTCATGGCTCCTGGCTCCTGGCTCCTGAACTGTTTATTCACAGTGTATGACATCGTCCTACATAATTTACTGTAGCATCCGAAGCCCCCTTTTTTATATTATTGTTGGCCAAGTCTGATGCACCATGTCTTGAAATTATTCTTCCATTATCATTGTTGGCAGTATTTGTATCCTGGAAATTATTAAGCATGCACATCTACTTGCATTTTCAAATTTGGCGTCCCACATGAAAATGCATCTTCTCATGTAACCGTTGGCCATCAATATTTTCTTTATATGGAAATTATTAGTGGTAGATCTATTGTTTCTTTGCTACCGATATTATATGTTTATTGTTATGATAGTATTGAAGTATTGGCTGTGAGTTTATTTTTAAACCTTGGATTCTTGAGTCTGTTTTATTTGGAAGTTGGTGTTAGATCCAATGATTTGTTTCCTTAGTTGACTACCTAGGTCAAACATGTAGAGAGCTCAGACAAGGTTTATATAAATTATTGCTAGAAAATATCTAATTCTTTTCTTAAACAGAAAAAAATCCCATAATTATCTTGAGGAAAATTGCTAAATCTAGGGCTCCGCTGGAGTGCAGGTTCTTCCTTTTACTTGCCCTCTGGCTTCTCGTCATACAGTGGTTTGGGCACGTTTACAGCATCGCCTTGACGGATAACTTCATAGTGGACTGCTCACTGGTGGATAGCAAGACACAACCAAATCCCAAAGAAAAGCCAGAAGGAAATCCCAAAGAAAAGCAAGAGCAAATCCCCAAAAATGCCAGAAGACTTTGACTCCATGGTGGTGCTACATGTATGGTCAGTGTGGAAAGCAAGAAACAGCAGGGTGTTCCCAGATGAGAGCCTTGATCTTTTAGCTGTAGCACATGGTATTAAAGTAGAGGTAGAGCGGTGGAGACAGGGCTACCACCACAGGTCGCGCGAGTTGAGCTCCCGTGAGGAGTAAGGTCTAGTAGCTGCATCGTGTGTTGCTCCTTTTTCGCATGCACGTGTTGTATGCGTGCTGACAGCATGATCACTTGTTGCCCTGTTTCTCTTGTATATTTCCCACTTCTCCTAATGAAAAGGTTTGCAATTGGATTTTGCACATTCTTTGAAAAAGGGGTAGCATGAGCTTGGTTTAAACACTGCACTGATTATGTTTGGAATTTTGGTGAAACTAAACCATGCAATCGATTTGTTAGATGCTATATGGTTAGTCAATCACTTGTTAATGCTTAAATCTTTGCTGTATACTTTACAGTGGCGGAGCTTGGCTAAATGGCCACTGTACTTTATAATGTACTCTGTATATTTTCTTTCATATAGATGTTAGAACATTGTTCTATGTAGCCATCCAGCATTTGTCACTTTCTTTTTAAAATTAAAGTCCCAATTGAAATGCCTGTTTCAGTTTTATGAATCTGCAACAAACTAGAGACAAATGTCTGAACTCTGAACCACAGATGCTACATCACTGAACTATAACGTCGAAGTGTTATTCTTTTCCTGCCATTATTCGAAAGGTTGGGTTTTTTGCTAATCATTTTTTGCGGTCCATGTCCATCTTACTGATAGAAAGCTTTTCATGTATTTCAGGTTCTATCAACACTGATGAGTATAATGTAGAGAAGTCCTGGAGGAGCCATGCCATCTAGTGACAAGCAATTAGCTTTCTCGGTGAAAAACAAAGGCACAAACGTCGTAAATATGTCTCAAGGCACTTTGCCCCCAAAGGATAAAGGTCCTGCTGAAGATTCTGTAAAGGCCGTGGGCACAAAACGGCTGCATACTGATGCTCCTTCAAGCCCCGTTTATCATAATGTTTATGTACGGCGAAAAGTGGAAACTGAACATAGTAAAGTGAACTCTTCTCAGGAGTTGAAGGGTATTGGAAAAGACAAACCAAAAGAGCAGGAGGAACAGCAAAATGTGGAAAGTGAACACAGTAAAGTGAACTCTTCTCAACAGTTGAAGGGTAATGGAGGAGAGAAAACAAAAGAGCAGAAGGAACAGAAAAATGTGGAAACTGAACATAGTAAAGTGAACTATTCTCAAGCGTTGAAGGATAATGGAAGTGAGAAAACAAAAGAGCAGGACGAACGGCAAAAGGTGCAACATGATCAGGTCAATAAGCCAGAAGTGCCACCTCCTATTTCTGAATCTGGAGTAAAAGAGGAGGACGAACGGCAAAGGTTGCAACATGATCAGGTCAGTAAGCTAGAAGTGCCACC